>JAEIFT010000852.1:0-42323 GCA_018904225.1 Lordiphosa mommai
TCGTCAGCTATTCGAATTGAACATAAAAAAGAAACATTCCGGATTAGCCAATCACATTGTCAAAATTGGATTTCACTATATAGCCCCGACCTTGCACCTTCAGATTAGTATTTGTTTCGATGTCTTCGAAATTCTTTAAATTGTAAAGCATTCGTTTTTTAATGAGGCTATCGAAAAGCACTTGGTCCAGTTTTTTGACAATAAGGATGAGAAGTTCTATTAGCGTAGAATCCTGCAGCTGCTCAAAATATGGTCGAATAAAAAGAAATAATAAATTCGCCCACCTAATACTTACCTGTGGGACCTTACCTTTAGTCCTTCAACCCTTCGAGCATGTCTAGTTGTAGAATAATAAAACTCCTCTATACCTTAGAGGGTATGCTCAAGTATGCTCAAGTGTTTCAAGAAACGTTCAGCACTGTTCAATGTTTACCCTGGTGCATATACAGGCTTCTGCCTTTTTTGTGTGTTTGTGCTGTGTGTCCTGATACAATTAAAGTAATTACCCAGCTGAAGTCACAATTGCCATAGCAAATGTTAGGTTACCCCGAACAGCCGCCGCCGTCTTCGTCTTTTTAATAAACGGCTCGCTAATAACTTTGACAATATGTTTGCCTCATTGGCTTCCGATGCGGATAATTACGATTGACATCATGCCATGCCCCTGGCCATTAAATAAGGTAAAATGACGCACACCCCACACAAATACAAATACACAATTGTATGTGACATTTTGATACTGTATTTATCTCATCATAATCATCATCATCGTCATCATCATATAACCATTAACACATGCTCTATAATTACAAATAAACTAAGTTTAGTTAACTATTAATTAATTGGTCGAGCGCTGGCAACGTTTTTGGTTGTGTTCTACGAAAGCAGCCTAAAAGTATGCTATACAGCGTTTAAATTAGATTTAAATAATACTTGTGTGTGTGTGTGTATGGTGTGTGTGTACATGGAGGAAACTACGTTGCTATGTGTATTATAAAGAGGAGTATTTGTAAATTGGTTACACAAAAACTTGTGTGGAATTAACGCAAATCAAATTTACATATCAAAGGAATTTTGTTACACAATTTAACTGTGATTTTCTTTATGCTAAGGTTCTCTGCCCTCAGACTGGTGCTTCAATTTAAATGAGAAAAGTTTTCAAACGAATTTTAATACGACATAATACTATTACTTTAGTTTTAAGTTGAAATAAAACATATAAACAAAGACCATAAAGACATTATTTCACATACATAATACTAGAAAATATCAAATAGATTTTTTGATAATTCATTTGTTGCAAAGCAAATTTATAAATTTTCAACTGAAGCATTTCTAATGTCAACGAATATTAGTTCAAGAATTTTATAAGGCTCAGCTCAGTCGTCACTTGACGTAGGTTTTCTCATCTTACATTTTTTCGAATCTAGGTGCTTTTTAAGAAAATGTATGCTGCCTACTTTTAGGCCTCGTTTAAAATCATATAGATATTAAAAAGCAAGATATTAAAAAGCAAGCAAAATACAAAATCTTAAAAATTATTTAAATTTGAAAAACATAAAGATGAGAAAACGACCCTTAGTCTTCTAATCTTAGAGCGAATACATCAAACTCAAATAAATCGCACTTAAAACGATCAAATAGCTCGTAGGGTTTAATGTCAAATATTTCTAAGCAGTTATTTTTTAGGATTTGCAGGAAAAATATCATAAAATGCCTTTACTTATATTTCCTACTACAAATCAACCCCTTGATTTGTACTAGTTTCAATTGCAAACTGTAAAAATACGATGAACATAAATTTAGTGCGACACGAAAACAACCAAAAACTAATGAACGATTTTTCCACTTTGTGAGGAGGCTCTCCAAAAAATCAGATAATAATCAGGAATTGCAATCATATTTAAACAGCGGAATCATCGCTAAGCCTTTAAAAATGGTAAAAATGAAACAAAACAAACTTTTCGATTCTATATAAAACAAGCTGCCAAATACGCGGCACTACGGCCAATAGATCTTCTGAAACAGCCTTTTTAAAAGCAGGTAATCTTATATAGGACAAGCGAAGTGCCTTTGCAAAGAACAATGACTTGAGTTTTTGGTAGCTCATAAGTGAATAGTTACATTGACTTTAATTGTTCTTTTTTTTCAGAGACTATTGCTCAGTGATTTTTGCTCAGTGTCTCTTACTCAATGAGTCTATTTCAGTGAACCTTGTTCAGTGAGTCTATGTCAGTAACTCTTGTTAAGTGAGTCTATTTCCGTGACTCTTGTTCAGTGAGTCTATTTCAGTGACTCTTGTTTAGTGACTTTTGTTTAGTGACTCTTGTTTAGTGATTCTTGTTTAGTGAGTTTATTTCAGTGACTCTTGTTTAGTGACTCTTGTTAAGTGAGTTTATTTCAGTGACTCTTGTTTAGTGAAAGTCAGTGAATCCTCCTCAGTGGCTATTGTTTAGTGAGTCTATTTCAGTTACGCTTATTCAGTGAGTCTATTTCAGTGACTCTTGTTTAGTGACTCTTATTCAATGACTCTAGTTCAGAGACTCTTGTTCAGTGACTCTTGTTCAGTGAGTCTATGTCAGCGACTCTTGTTCAGTGAGTCTATTTCAGTGAGTCTTGTTGAGTGACTTTTGTTCAGTGAATCTATTACAGAAAAAGATTCTCTTGACATTTTGAAGAAAAGGAACATTGCAGTACAACGCAGCAACAAATTTTGCATCACCTCAAATAACTATATAATAGTAAGATTAGGAAAGTCAATTGGAAAAATTATAGAAAATTTTGCGAGTCTATTCAAGACACGAAAGAAGAGGCAAGTCTTCACAGAGCCTTGTCCAAGAAAAGCCCGGACGGGAACATCTCGCTTAAAAAGGGCGACGACAGCTATAGAGCGAGCGATGAGGAGAGAGTACGTCTGCAGTTAGACACACACTTTCCAGAAAACGATATCGTGTAGGCAACAGGTGTCGATCAGATGAACTAATCTCACCCTAATAGGTCAGACTGGGGTTACTGCCGTTACTAAATATATTAACCTGTTCTACTAGGATTAAATTCAATATGAAAATATGCAAAAACCGCTGACTGGTGATAATTGATTAAAGAATTGTTAAATAAGAGATTTGGAGAAACTCGGACTTTAGCAGCCAATTTTAACTTTTTAATCTTCAAATTCTGTTACCTAAATAAGTGACATTTCGTAGATCGAAACGTTATAATGAGTTGCTCAATCCCATAAGCCGATAAGCTGTTTTAACTCGAACGAAACAATATCATATCAGAAATGCAAGTGCTGAGCTTTTTGAGTCGAAAAAATTTTCTGAGTAAATGTATACGTGTCACGACGTTAATGTGAGAAAACTCTGTCTTTTGGGTGTGTGGATCCGCTATCCAAGCGTGCTACCAGAGGCCGAGACTAACAATCGATTGTGATATTAACATATCAGGAAAAAGAAGAAGATCGTAACGATTCCATAAATCGTGCAAGAATCTTGAGTGACAAGAATCGCTTCAAAAGTGGTGAGCCTGAAACATGAGATATTATTTTGTAAAGCGTGGGTTATGTGGAAAAAAAAGTTACTCAAGCGAGCCCCTATATTATTTACTCCAATGGTTTTTTTGACTTCAATATACCCTATATATATATATAAAATTGAATGAACTAAATTGACGATTCGCAGATTCATAAATTTAAAGAAATTGTTAAAAAAAAGCACACCTAAAAAAACGTTTGCATCATTTTGTTGATGAGCTAAAAGTTTAGTTTGGCACAGTACTCAGATGAGATAAAAATTTATTTCGTAGGTAACAGTTTTGAAAACTGAATGCTTTCGAATATCTTACTTATTTTTATAAAGTACTGTGTCAAAATAAATATTTATTTCATCTGAGTACAGGCCTTTAACAAAAATTATGTTAAACATAATATTTTAATTTTAATTCAAAAAATAAAATTGTTTGTTTTCAAATACTTGTACTTTTCTCCATAATTTCAAGCACCAGCCTAAAGCACATTTTGCTACAATTTTTTTTTTTGGGAGAATTTTCTTTTTGCTTTTGCCACGAGGCCTTTTTCGTCCTCGGTTTGTTCATTTCTTGGTTTTTTTTTAGGTGTAAACTGGAATTTGTTTGCTATGAACTAAATAAACATTGACTAATTTTAATTGACCCCCCAGCCCCTCTATCCCTTCCTCGACCGCTTCTAGCTGTGTGTCTTGCAGAGACGCAAAAGCAAAGGATAATGCAAATCCTCATCGTATAGAGCCGAATCCGCCTTCAACTGCAAATGACGCTGCCAAATGGTTTCATTATAACGCGTAGAGAGCTCCACACGAAAACCACGCGCCACACACTCGTCCTGGAAAACGGTTAGAGTGCGTCCTCTACGCGGTGCCATAATCAGGGCCTGACCCTGCGGGGCCAAATAATACCAAATGGTGTCCACCAGAGCCGAGCGTGCCTCATCAAAGAACAGACAATCGGCGCAGAGTATAAAATCAAATTTCTCCCGCTCGGCCACAGAACGGCAGGTCGTCTCCTGCCATTTGAGTACCGAGCATTTGGTATAGCAGCTCAGTTCATTGAGGCAAACAGTTTGACGCACATTCTCCACGGAAATCTCATTGCCATCCGTCAAATGTACCGCATAGGGTGTGGCATATTTGGCCAACATGAGACCAGCCAGAGAGGTGAAGCCGCCACCCAATTCCAATATCCATTTGCCGCCATACGCATCCACCTGGGACAGCACCAAGGCGGTCAGAGCCTCCTCCGAGGGCCAAACGCAGATATTGCCCGTGTTATTGAAACCCATGAGATCGCTGGCCGTCAATTGTCTTTCCATATGATGTATATTCACCGAATACTCCATCTCATTCTCCAGTAGCATACGATACTTATACCAATTCTCCGTCTTGCCCAAACACTTGAGGCTCACATGATCCTCGAAACTATCCTGACGCAACAGATCGAAACTCTTGAAGCGACGCACCGAGGCGGTTTGCTCTTCGCTGAACTCATCGCTGGATGAGGACACTGTCTCCTCGGAATCTTTGCGCAAGACTTTGGCCAATATTTTCCAACGTTTCTGTGCCGTATTCTGCTGCAAATTGGGCGTGGCGGGTGGAGTGGGCGGACTAAAGGGCTTGCCCTCCACTTCCGCCACCGGCATGTTTAGATTAATGTCTTTATCGTCGTCGAGATGATGATTATTATTGGAATTGGTTAGTAGTGTCATCTTTGTGTGCTCCGTGAAAGCATTCAGCGTATTATCAATTTGATATTGCAGCAGCAGCGATATGGTGGATATGCCGCCCAGGCACGGCTCCGTAATGGGAGACTGCAGCTGCTTGAGATTTGGATTGGGATTTGAATTTAAATTTGGCTGCGAACTGTTGAGATGTTGTTGCTGTAATTCTGTGCCCGACGAATTTTGTACTAATGTTGCTGACATTTTCCGCTTAGTTGTTCATTTTCCTGAAACAGACAAGGGAAATGAGAAGAAAATTAATCAAGCTTGTTTTTGCTACATTTTCAGCGCGCTGCCCCATTATGTTCCCATAATACAATTTTTAAAGGCCATAAAAATGGAAATTGTTCAACCATAAAAATAAACATGTTGTACACAAAAATCTTTGCTTAAATTTATAATTTACTGGCTAAATGCCCGGCGTCGTTCGGGTCCTAAACATTTACTTTGATAATTTTTTTTTCACCAAATTCTAAAATCTTTGGTACCCAGATTTTTATTTCGGTATACCGGTACGTACCGGTAAAAGTATCATTTTTTTTATATCCAAAAATTTTAATGTTTTCATGATATCCTAGTTTATGTAACAGATACTACTTTCTGGGAGATGAGAAATCGGACCTAAACCTTTATTAAATTTTTCCAAAAAGCAGGAAAATATTTCTTAATTATAGTTTGAAATATGCGGCCCTAATATCTACCATATTCCTGCCATCAAAGGAGATCTTTTGCCATTTGAATAGATTTGAGCCTATACTATAAGACAAGGGTCCAATAATAATATAGGTCCAATTATACGATGGTATAATACTCAAAAAGGTGTATCAGCTCTAAAACAGTTGGACACATATAATTTACCTGAGCTTTTTCCTACATTACATTTTTTTAAATATGCAAACAATACTTTATTTAAATAGGAATTTTATTTATAAATTTGAAAGCGAAATTTGATTTAAATCAGGAAACTTCATTTCTAAAATTTGTATTAACATTTTACTAACATTTCTGTATTTTAGAGAGGATTTTTTTTGAGACTTCAAAATCCTTTAAATTTAATTAAGTTTTATATTTACCAAAGAAAACTTTTTCCGCCTTTTAAAAAAAAAAAATATTTTTTTCTTCATAAAATGCTAAGATAAATAATAAGAAACCGAATCAATACTGGTATTAGCGTCTCGGTATGGTTCCGGGTTTTTTCGGTTATAACAATTGACTGTTTTCGGGTATCTTTTTTATAATTTTGCCGAATTTGCATGCTTTCAAGCTAAGGTCTCAAAAAATTTTAATATCGTTTACGGTTTCGATACCGATACGTGGCTTGAAACGGTTTATTTCGGTTAACGGTTCCGGTTACGGTATTATTCACTGATCTGGAATCAAGTATATCGGAATTTAAGAAATACTTCTTGATATAAAAACTATAATTCAACGTTTGTGCTTTATTCAAGTAAAAAGATTTTTTCTGATTCGGCACAAATATGCAGCCAATAAGTACTTCAAGTCTTCCTGCAAAATTTGATCAATATAGTATTAAACTGTCTGACTATAAACGGGCAGTAGTTGATCTTCTATGAAAATTCTAATTTACAGCAAGGCTGCAATTTGTAAAAATTCTTACTATCAATGGTTGTATCTGGAGGTTTGTAAATCTTAAGGCTCGTATTTCCAGTTTTGGTTCGATTCTTGGATCGTCTGAATGAATGATGCCTTAGTACAGATTGGGCATTGTTACTCCAACCACATGGAATATTTAACGTGTCGATTTGGACACGTATAAAATTCAACTTGTGCAAGAATTGAAGCCGAATGACCTATCACTACATCTAACTTTTGGTGAATGGGGCTCGAACGGCTCCATGAAGTTCCGCTGTTTTATCGAAAAATTGTGTTCAGCAAAATTGGACCTTCCGAATGGACCATTTGAAACGGAGCCGCGGACAACATTTACATGAAGTTATCTTTAAAACTTAAATGGCAAAGGCCAATTTATCGATTCCAATAAAAATTTTGAATATATGATGCAAATTGAGTGTTTTATTCGATTTAAAAAAAACGCCTAAGAAAATGACCTTTATATGCAGTGAGAATGCATCCAATTTTCAAGACGTATTAATATTGCAATCTGTTATCAAATGGTCCCCATTTATATGTTTAATCACTTTATTGTTAATGTTCATTATATCTTTTTAATTTTAGGTTAATGATGCGGTTCAGGATACCGAAAACTCAAAGCTTTGACTTCCAATAATAATTTCAATATTAAAATATCTTACATAATGCATCCAACTAATTCAGATTTAATTTAAAATGTTTACAACTTAAAAGTTGAAAATAAAAAAAAATGAATCAAGTTGTTATTATCCACAATAATCGAATCTATTTTACATCCTTAATAAAAATGCACAGAAAATTAGCATGTTAATTACAATTTGAAAATCGCACAAATTCACATATTCTCGTACACATCTACCTATATATACATATATTTACCTATATATATCTTCCGCCTATGTCTAGCTGTTTGTTGCACATTTTTCACCGGGTATAAATTCATCAAAATTAACAAATTTTACAGCTCATAAAAAATTTTTAATTGTGCTGACGTGAAAACTCTCTCACACACACACACACACTTATGCAGATGAGGGGGATTTTTCACGATCATAAAAATCGAAAATAACAACAACAACAACATATGGAGTCTGTCTGTGATACACTGGCGCCCGTTCACCCACTGATTGTTGTGGGTGGCTTTTTTCGGTCAGACCATTGACACCTGCCCGGGCAACGAGTGCGTAATCAAAAGGCCGTATAATTAAAATTCTGCTGAATGCGAAGGCATGAATGTATGCATGTGGCTGCCGGATGTATGGGAGGTGAAATTGTGAAGCTGATTAACGTCAGGGTCAAGCATAGGGAATCTCATTTTAATCGATGCGAAAAAGGCCTAAGGGCTCATATTTAATTGATGGACTACACCTGATTCTTTACCATAAAATTATTTAATGTGGGTTTTAAATTTATATTAAGGCCATTCTTTAATCTACCCTTACAACCTGTGCTGACATCAGCTGTCAGAGCACATTTTGGGAATTAAAAAGTTTAACCTTTCTGCTTTTAATGCAATTAAATACCAAATAGAAAGAAACTTTGTCGTAATGGATTTAACCCAAATGCTACTTGACTTGCATATTAAAAAAATGGGGTCGTGAAGTGTCTCTGTTAACGTTTTCAAGTATATTACTCATACGCCATATATGCTAATTAATGTAAGTAAATTATTACAAGTCTTATCAATTGTTTTTATACACATACCTAAAAGAGGCAGCAACGAGTACAGGGGTATTTGGAATTGTTTTTTTTGTATAATTTTATGTATGGATAAGACCCCAAAAATCAAATGTTTTTATATTGTCCATCCTTTGTATATATAAAACGTACTTTTACAATCAAATTCTTTTTAAAAAAAAAAAAAAAAAAAAAAAAAATTTAATATTCTATTTTTTTAAAAAAGAAAGACACTTTAATTTTATCCCACACCCCCCCCCCCCTAAGCAAGAGCCCCCCCACACATCAGACTCCAAGTTAACAAATGTCCCAGTGATTTTTATGCATTTTTGAGCCCCTTTTTCACTCGAATTCAAATCAGTTGTCCGTATTTCTGTATTGAATAAAAGTGCATTTCATTCAGTAAGCTTTTTCAAACCCCCTAATATTTAGTACAAATAAAGATTTTTCTTATAATTCAAATAAAAAAATAGCCTTAGAGTAAAAATAAGAAGAGTTGTGATCCTTGGTACCCCTTTTTAACATAAAGTTGGTTCCGTGCGACATCGAAAAGTGTGTAAGGTGAATAATTATCTACTCTGAATGATTTATTTTTATAAAATCATTAAAAATCTAATTGAGCAAAATCAAAATATGTTGCGAACATAGAAGAGATAAAATTAAGGATGATCAATTATTTTGAAAAAAAAATTTGTCTATTGTTATAATGTGACAATAAATACATTGAAATATTCTGTAGATTTAAAAATTTTTTTAATAAACTTGTTCCTATACAATTTTGTTTAAGGAGCAACTAAAATAAAATAATTATCATGATGGAAAAATATGTCGCGTGCGACATGTCCCTTGCGAAAGGGCTTCAAATTTAATTTTAAATAAATGATATATATTGTTTTTGGTTGAAATCAAAACCATTTTTAAGTGACATCAATGCACAACATTTTCAAATTTTAGCACATTGAAATATGGGGTTGCGAAATTCACTTCTGTTTTGTCCCCTGCCCTTTCTTGTTTGTTCACTTCAAATTGTTCGACGGTCCCGTTCGACATAACTTGATATGCCCCCCAAATATTTTTTTCGAAATGTGCTGAAAGATAAAAAATTATGAAGCACATTAAAAATTCCATTTGAATTGAATAGACTCTCCTTTAAACTATAGTTAAAAAATTTTTTTTTTTAGTTGCAACTATGGTTGGGTCTAGAGTCAAACTCAATTCGAAGAAAAAAAAATCCTCAATCATTCCAACCACTCTAGTTGGTCCGGTTCACCCACTTCACACCAAGCATTTTTCCAATATTCTTTCTGTCTATGTTAAATCTTAGGTTGTACAGCTAAGCAATCATAAAATGATATTTTACATTCAGAAATACTGATATCAACCTACAGATCAAATTTAAAGTTTTCAATTTTTGAACTAGTTTTTAAGTCAATTGCAACGCCTCTTGCCGATTTCAATTGTGAGATCAGTTAACTTTGAGGGACTCACTAAAAATTTATTAAAGAGTTAAAGACATCCATTTTGACATACATAAAAGTTTTTTTCAGATTTGGACAAATTTTCGCCCCTTTAGTCACCATTTCAAAGGCGGAGTCTTGAAATTAAAATATCTCAATAAAATGTGTCAAAAATCATGGATGTTAACCACGAAACAATTTTGCTTGTTCTTTAGCTTGGCTAAGAGGGAGGAATAACAGCAACAGCTACGCAAGAAACTTGGGCGTGTGCTTAAGTGTGTTTGCTTTTCTATGTAAGATTGTACTGATTGTACAGGAAATCCGTCAATTTAACACTCTTGGCTCTGACTAGAACTTGCCCGCTTTAAGGGTTCACTCATAATTTCTTGCTTTAATAAAAACGAAATGAATTATTAAATATAAACACTGAGGAGTAAAGCTTTTTCATTTTCTTTCACAAGAAAACTTAATCTTTGGCATACTCGGCGTATGCGTAATCTTGAATAAAATTTCTCTACGTTTTTATGCTTCCTCGGGGGGTCTTTAATTTTTTATTAGCGCACATAATCCCACATCGATTTATGCACAACTAACTGAATGTCTGGACAGTCTGTCAGTCTGTCTGTCTTTCTCTCTCAGTCTTGTATATTTTTGACGATTTGTTTACTAAACATTTACGCCGATTTACAGGCAGTAAGTTGATTGCCACGTTTTTCAATTTCTGTTTCGGACTGCAGCGCATATAACGTATGCATATGTCAGTATGTAAGTGTGTGTGCTGTGTGTACAGATTTCATTTACACTCGCATCTGTTTTTATGATGCATCTTTTACTCGTCGTTTCGCCTCAATTCCCAGTTGAGTTCAAGCAAGTGCAAAAATGTAAATAAAAATCAAATGCAATTTTCGTTGAGACGAATGCGAGAAAATGAAATAAAATATTAATTAAATTATTTACATGTCCCCGCAAACATTTCCGGCCCGGAAGTGGTTGTCGTATTTTCAACCATTTTACTGACTCTGTCCATCATTCGTACATAGTTCAGGCAACTGGGAAATGGAGGGCAAAGGAGTATAATAATGGTTGAGGCCGGAGCCAATTGGGAATTGTGAGGTGAGCGAACTGGCAACGCATGATGACCGAAAAACAAAATACAAAAACAAAAACAAAAAAACAACAAACCAAAAGTTCAAGGAATTTTCTGTTTGTTATGTAGCAAATGATCCGCAATGATGATAATAATAATAGATGGAACCTTGAATGTGGCAAAGGTTGATTGAGTTTTTGTATTTGTGAAAAATGTACTTAGGAAAGGGGATTATACGAGGGCTGTATGTTAAGTCAGCGACTCTGCTCTTGTTAATTAACATGTGTAATAAATACACATTCAGTTTAAATTAAAAAAGGATATTATGACATTTTTCAGAAAAACCCAAACCAACTAAGCTTTTCTCTATATTTCGGTACTCAATGGGTATAATTGTAGAACAAGTTATTTGAAATGGCCGCCTTGTTCCTTACAACGCCGAAGTCTCTCTGGCTACTCATCGATCAAAGTGCTCACCTCAGGTAATGGAAAATTTTAATCAATGTTAATAACTAGACTTAGTGGGTAAATCTTGTGGGGGCTGCGCGCATATTCTGTGGAATCTTTCTGTTTAATTAAGGGTCTTCTAACTTTTGAACATGGTATTCGAGTGTTTTTTTTTTAAAATTCTGGAGAGAAAACCATGAGAGTTTTTTCAATTTGGTTTTTTTCATTTGTGTTATTTATTAATTAAATAAAAAATAAAAAAAAAATATTTTGCAAGGGCAGTTCAACTAAGTTATCGGCCTGCCAATTAGGTCTCCCCAAAGAATGTAATAGTGGTAGCCATGATTCCGCGACTCAAGGTTATTGAAAATAAAATCGGAAAATGAGTTTTTGATCAAATTGATGTAATTCTGGCCCGTACCTCAATAATATTTTTCAATATTTTTTTGAAAAATTGGCGGCTATTGAAAAAATTATTATATTTTTAAAGTTTTTTTCAGTAGTTAATTGTAAATAAATAGTACAAAAATGTTTTTCCTCTTGATTGATGTATGGGCTAGAATTACATCAATTTGCGTCAATTCAATATGACTGATCAAAATCGGTTCAGTAGAACTGGCGCTATCTTGGCTACCAGGTCAAAAAAACGTGGTTTAAAAAAAACGCCTTAAAGTTTCTAGCAACGTGTAAAATACTCCCGTTAGCAAGAACATTGCTCTACTAAAATGGCCAGATCTGCTAAACTATTTCGAATATTTGAAAATGGTTTGAAGAGGCATGAGAGAATATACAAACTATAATAATAAAGCAAAACAAAATCGAAAAAAAATATTTCATAGGTGAAGACCCCCTTAAAAGAAATTTAAGCTAAGAAAGTTCTATTGTTTATTTAAAAAGTCATTCGACCCTGCAAGCTGCCCTCGTATATCTTCACAAAAGTATCTAATCTTTGTTGAAAGAAAACAAAAATTCCATTTCCTCTTCGTACTCATTCATAATTAAATTATGCCTTATTATCTGTTAAAATAACTCTTTTTCACAGCTGGCACTTTATCATCTAAAATTAGTTGATATATATATATATATAAATATGTATATTTTAGTATGTTTGCCCAACAATAGAAGTCATGTGTCTGTGTTGACACTCTGGGTCCTCAAGGTCAAAGTCGTGAAAGGAAAAAAAAAAAATGCTGAACAAATTTTGTGACAGCAAATTGTAATAAATAATAAATTATAAGAGTTTATGCGAGCAATGAGCAAACGAGTAATGCCTCACATATGGGAATATAATATAATATATATATATATATATGTACAATGTACATATATATGTAGGCATTGCGTGTTCCCTTGTCGTTGACAAAGGCACCAAGGAAATGCCGAAAACACGCACGTCACTCATCGCTTCCCTCTTTTGCACAACTTTTTCAAGTGATTGAATTGAATTACCCAACTAAAGGTTGTAGCAAATCCCCGCATTGTACTTGCAAATTAACCCAAGGTGTTACAGCCACGCCCAACTAATCGCTGACCGAGTTCAACTTTGGATAAACTTTTCCAGCTTAAAATCTTGAGCAAACATTGTCGAAAGTTTTGTGCTCTTGCTTAAATCTCGCGGGGGATTAGTGTTAAAGTTTTTGAGACGCTGGCTCAATATTCATGTTATTAATATGCAAATCAAAAAAAAACATATAAAAAAGCACAAAAAACTTTGAAGGCAGCAACGTTAAAAGTTGTTCGAAAAGAGGTTTGTCAATGTTTGATAATGGATAATCAAAGGAGCAAAATGAATGAAAATTTAATGTGAATATTTTATTTATACTTCAACAAATTGAGAATTGAGTAACTTGAAATTCAATTAGGTGTATAAAAAATTCAACCAAATTGCCAAATTAAATTTGCAGTAACAGCAAAGAATCAGGAAATTTATTTAAAGTGAATAAACTAGAATAGGAAGTCCTCATACTTTTTTGTTAAACCAAAATCTAAAGTTATACAGCTATACCTCGATAAAGGGCAACCCTGTTTTAAGGCATATTTTCTTATAACGAAAACACAAAACTATATTAAAACAATTTAATAATATTAATAACCAATGAACATTTTTTTTATGTGCATTTTAAATAAAAATTCAAAAGGAAACGAATTTTTTCACAATTTGCTTATCTTATTACTTTAAATAAGCCCAAAAGTTTTCAAGATGATTGAAAAAACCCAAGACATACGCACGGGTCAGAAAACAGATTGTTTTCGCGGTCAACAACTAAAACGCCAATTTCAGCGAATCCTGAGGCATTATATAAATGTGACAAATTGTAGAATGTTGTGCATTGTTATCACTTAAAAACAGGGCTGCAACACACACTACTTTTAAACCAAATGAGATAGTTTAAATAACAAATGATAGACAATTGTTCAACCTATGAATTTGTCAGAAGCGCAGTGCAATTTGCTGAATTTGTATAATTAAAATTTATTATATAACGTTGTTAAACGAAAAATATGAATATTGTACATAAAGGTATGAACTTTATTTTACAATCCAATGTATAAATATTTCGTGTTGTGTTTTTTTGTGAAAATCGTTGTTTAAATAAAGCGTCTTTTTCAGTTCGTATTTTTGGAGCATAAGACAATGTTTGGATAAAGCTTTAATGTTTCCCCCAAGCTAACAAAATTATAAAAATGATTAGTTCAGCTGCAGAAACCTGCAGATGGCATGTGGCGATTAAAAAAAAAATCAAGCCTCAATTTTTTACAAAAGTTTTTTTTTTTTTTGTTTTTGTTGGGGTCCCATTAATAATTATTTTTGTGGTTGAAGGTTTTATATTTTTATAGTGAATCAACAATCACAAAAAACAAAATATGCCAAGCTGACAGAAATGAACAACTTAGAAAATTGTTTAAAAGAACAAGTTCATGAGGAGCGATTTGAGTTTGGACTGTTACCACTAAATCACAAGAGGCCAAACAGAAGATTTCAAAGTGAAAAAAAATTATTCAACATAAGTTCAGGTGAAAAATGGGTCTGAAAGTAGATAGGGTCAGATAGGGTCAGCAAGTAAATTTTTCAATAATTCTGATGCATCTGCTGATATTACGGGAATTGAAAAAGATCTTATAATCAGAGTCCTACTTTTGTTGCAAACCATATCTTCCGGCTACAGAATAAATCCAGCAAAATTTGGAGACTATGCTCATAAAGCTGATTGATAAGTATTCCTGGCTTTATCTCCCCCTATCGGTTCATAAAGTTTTACTTTATGCTCCCGATATTATAAAGCATTTCCTACTATCGATTGGAGAGCTTTCTTAATGGGTTCTTCTACCTTTGTGATGAGTGTTTTTTAAAAAAAATTCTGGAGAGAAAACCATAAAAGTTTTTTCAATTTTGTTTTTTGTTGTGTTTTATTAATTAATTAAATAAGAAAATAAAAATAAAAATGTTGGATTTCGAGGGCTGTTCAAAAAGTTATCGGCCTGCCAATCAAAAAATGTTAGAGGTGGTGGCGGCATGATTCCGGGACTTCAGGTTATCGGAATTGAAAACGGTAAGTGAGGTTATGATCAGATTAATCTCAGCCCGTACCTAGTTACATTTTTCAATATTTTTTTAAAAAAATTGGCCGCCGTTTAAAAAAAATTTCGATATTTCAAGGTTTTTTTTTGTAGTTTAGTGTTAGAAAAAATAGTAAAAAAATGTTTTCTCCCCTTGATTGAGGTACGGGCAGAAAAAAATTAACTGTCATTTTCAAACGTGTTTAAAAATGTGCTTTTGAAAAACCCAAAATAGCTCAACTTAACGCGATTCATTTATCTAAATATAAAAATCGCATATCATATCCAGCCCCCTCCTAAATATTTGAAAAAATTGAACAATTTTTGGGGTAATTCTATTTTAAAGTTAAAATTATCTCTATAAAGACTCATATTACAAAAAAAAATCCTGACGAGATGGATTCTTTTTAACAAACATATTAAACATGAATATCATCTAGAATCACCATCACTCTGTAAACTGACCCATGTTGCCTAGTGTAACTAATTAATTAATTAATTTGCTCTTGAACTAAGGTGCTTCTACGCTCTCTCTTTCATATGTGTCTGTTTGTTGTAAGCCGGGGACTCTTCCCTATCGAAAAGAAAGAGGTTTCACATCATCGTCGAAATTTGTATGGCCTGAAGCATGAAAGGATATTCGTTTCTTGATTGTGTAACTTCTCTGGTAAGTTAAACAGACGCTCGAATACCAAACTAACATTTGTAGGGCTGCTTAAGCTTCCGCTTAGAGGCATTTCTTTTGGCTTTCTGTTTTTTTTTTTTTTTTAAATTCCACAAAGCATTTCAAAAAATGTGATAACAATTTTAGCCACGTGCCGTTCTAAACCAACAGAAAAAACAAAAAAAAATACATAATTTCCATATTATGCCGGGACAATTTGGTGTCTACATTTGCCCAGCCGTTGTCTTAGCATAACCATATGACACATTTTTGTGTGTTTGGTATGTAAAAAAATAAAAGAACAGAAAAGAAAAGGCATGCCAAATATGTAAAACATTTGCCAAAAAGTCAAAAGGGTCCTTCAAAAATTAAATTATATGCTTAACAGTAGAAGGGACCAAATTTGCTTGAAATATGTTGAAAGCCAATATTTCTTTCTCTTAATCTTGCAACATAAACAACAACCAAAAAAAAAAAAAAAGAAACATGGCCCAACTAATCCACTTAGCTTCATCGGGCTTCAACTAAGCCAATTAGTCAGCCAAACAGATTCATTTAACCATAATATTTATGAGTTATTTAATTACAAAATATACAACACAAAAACAAAACATAAATTAAAATACAAAACCAGAAAAATTGCACTCAAAGTTTTCATTTCAAATTTTTGGTGTGTGCAAAGCAAACCAAAATAAATAGACACATATCAACATAAATAAACAGGCAAATAGTTTGTGTGTCTGTGTGTGTGTGTGTGCGTTGCCAGGGAGACAGCTTCCCAGTTTGAGGCTGCTGCTGCTCAGCTTTACAGGAAACACGGACATTCTGTCAGGTCTATAAATAGTCCTTGTAACTTGCTGTGTGTGGGCGTGGCCAGCCGCAGGTGCAGCTATAGCTGCCAGCAACAGACAACAACTACGTGTGTCAATTTTCTATTTTCAACCAAAATGCCAAAGGACCAAAGTGAAACCTCCAACCACCCAAATGTTCCAAATATACTTACATCTGCTTTAAAACTTCACTTAATGCTGAGTATCATCTAGTCTTTATCCTTGCACTGAACAGCAGCAGCAGCCAAAGGATGCCAATGTCGTTGGCTGTGTGCCACATAAGTGGTCCTTTGGCTGGAGAGACTAAAAAGGAGTCTGCCTAAATGCTTTCATCACTCAGCTGGAAAGGCGCACGCACGCTTCAGCGGTCTCACGCACCAGATCCCAAAAGCAGGGACACACACACACACACACGAATATGTACATTTTGGGTCAACTGACTAAGCAAACATCATTCACATATATGTACATATGTACGTAAAAGTGATTTGGGGGGGATTCCTCCATTGACCTTTTGCCACTTTAACGGTGCAAATAACTTGACTTGAGCTTATCACATTGATTACCTCAATATTTGGGATTGGCATGTGAATGATATAAAGTGAAGATGCGTTTGGATTACTTAATAATGTGGCTTGAATGATTGGCTTGAAAATAATGCAGCCAGCTGAATGTTTGGAATCCATTAAAGTTGGCCAAATTAAATAAGTGATTTGTTTAGGCTAATCGACAAAGAAAATAATTAAAGACTAATTTGCGATTGAACAGACATCGCTTAAGTAAAGTTAATTATACTTGAAAAAGTACAAGATATTTTCAGAGATTGCAATGCATTGCATTTCACCACCTAAAGTTTCTTCTTGAAATAATAGTTAAAGGCTTGTCTTTCTGCTAAATTAAAATGTTTTTCATCACAAAAATAAGTCCTAATCGATGTCAGTAGTAGGTCGATACTTCAATTTCTCAAACCTAGTACGGATCAGGAATGCAAACCGTTCGGAAATATGGAGTGGTTCGGTTCTGTGGTTCACTGAGTTTTTATATCACTCGTTCGGTTCATAATATGGGTAATATAGTATCATGCCTGATCCCTGATCCGAATTTCCAAACTTTCTAAAATGAAACTTACCATATTTCCATTTGTTTTTAAAATCTATTTCCTTATTTCTTTTTCATTTAAATAACTTCGATTCCAAATCTAAATAAATTAATTATATAGACAGAAATCAGGTGTTCATAAGTTCCAAAAAACTTGAATATATACCATTTCGAACACGGTGCGTATTAATTGGATTACTAGCTAAAGCCTAGCAAAGGGAAGCGTTGTTCTATTGTCTGATGTAAAAGAACGCATAATAATCTCACTATAAACGTAAAATAGAGAACATAAAGGTACTGTAAAGGCTAAATTTAAATTAACGAGGAACCGAACCGTTTTTGTGGGCGGTTTTTGGTTCGGTTCAGCATTTTTGAAAGAACACCGGTTCGGTTCTTGGTTCGGTTTACGAGTTCAAATAAGCGGTTCGGTACGGTTAGGTTCGGTTCGGTTCGATTCAAACCTGGTTTGCATCCAGTTGTTGGATGTGGGTTGGCTGTCTACTGTGGCATTCACCAACACAAGCTCATATTTCTGTCTTTTCCATATGGCCGGCGTTGATCTAAGTTGTTAATTGACTGCTCAGCTGAGAAAGCAGGTGAAAAAGAACCGGTTCTAATGGACCTGAGCGCATAGACGAGCTGTCATCTGTCTATTCATAGTGTTGCATAATTCAAGTGTGCTGGCGTAGCCACTTTTTGGATTTTCGAACAAGGAATATACATTTGTTATCGATTTATGGCTATCGGTTTGGTAATTTGTCAATGTCAAATCAATTTTTATTAACATTTAGCTAAGTTTTTTGACACTCCAGCTCTGACAAAAACTCAGCTGAGAAACTCGAATATTACTTTAAAAATGACAAAACGTTTTAAAATGGTTTTTGGCTTGACAAAATTATTGATCAATCTGTTTAGAACAAAAAACAGGTAATCGAGAAGTGTGACCAACAACCCTTTGGTAATTTCAGTCGTACTTATTTTAAAAATCCACCTAGTTCCACCTTTAGTATAAACGTCAAATTCAACTGAATTGGTGTTAGAAATCGGTTATATAGCAGCTACATGAAATAATTCTTCAAATCAAACTAGATTATGTAAGTCGTCTTAGATGATAAAAATATATAAACAAACCGAATTAAAGTTTAATATCTTAAAAAAAAAAAAAAAATTAGTGCCAGTGGAACTGAGCATTATATGGCAGCTATATAAAATAGAAAAGAAAATCAAACCAATTTTTCTTAGTCGTCTTAGGAGCTAAAAATATGAACACAAACCGAATTTAAAATCAACAGTTAAAAAACCAACAAAGTTGGAGCAAGTCGCCCTGATCCTTTATATGGCTGCTATATAAAATAATAATCTTGATGAAGCGAATTTTGTAAGTCGACTTGGAGCCTAAATCGAGTATAAGACCAAATTTTGGGCAAATATTTTCATAGATAAAGTTTAGGCCAAAAAAAGGGCAAAACAACTGGGCACTTCGGCAAAAAGTTAAAAATACGTATACGCAATTTTTTTTTTCTTTTTTTGTAGTTATCTCTATAAATGTGGAGAATATATTAAAAAAAACACAAGTGCAAAAATAAAACTTTATATTGTGGACTCTAAGTTAAGTTTTTTTTTAAGGTAAAATCACTCATACGCAGTGTTGTCTATGTTGTTCATCTAAAAACAAAAATTTAAATTGGGTCAACCACTAAAACATTCTCCTGGTCTTGGGTATTGTATTTATAGTTCAAAATGTCCTAAAGATTTCGATGTAAAATGATTGATCTGGTGTACGTGTCGTATGAGTAATTTTTTACGAAACTTTAGGGCATCTATTAAAACAACTTAAAATGCAATTGTGTTGTTTAGAAATTCATTTAATTTAGAAAGTTACTAAAAATATTCAATTTAAATCAAAAACTAAGAAAAGTTGGATAACAATTTTATTTCTACAAATTAATGTATAGCAATTTAGGACAGAAAAATAAAACAAAATTTTTAAATTTTAAATATTACTTATTTATGTATTAAAATACCAGTTCAATTTAAATATATGTCTCTCCTTCTCACTCAATTTTATGATTTTTTCAAGGGTTACAAAAAATGTTTACAAGGTTGTAGCACTCCAAGTCCCAATGTCAATCAAGCAACCTACAAAAATTCCTTCCCAAATAGCTGCAACCTTTTAGCTTTAAAAGCCATTTATCCATAACAGAATATTCTATCAGCATTGGCCTCATAACCATAAATCTCTCAACTAGAAAATATGTATGTGTGTGTGTGTGTGAGTGGGAGAGTGTGTTTGCGTTGTTTTCATAAATCAAATCACAATACAAAATTCTTTTATCACCCCGCCCTGCACCCACCAAGCCCAGCCACAGTAAATTTTCTCACATCTATTTCATTGCACAATTGCATTTTGTTATATAGGAAATTCAATTTAGACGTTTTTCACTCTGTTATTGTTTTCAATATCAAATAACATAATAGGAAAATCCGAGTGGGCAAAAAACTGAGTGAAATATACATTTTCTAATGAACTTTGACACATGGGTTTACTATGTATAAAGCAAAGCTCTGGGCTCGCGTGTCCATGTCACAAGTCAAGAGTGAAGAGCGAAAACAGCAACAGTGGCAACAACAACAGCAGCGTCAGTGGCAGCAGTGGCAACAGCAGGACTAAAGCTGCAATGAATGAAAAATCAGCTTGACGCATGCAACTTTTTATTTGAAATGCCCTCGAGGCGACTGAACTAACTGAAATGAACTTTATGTGACTGACTGATAGATTGACTAACTGATGGACAGGGTGACTGCAGCAGTTGCCCCCGGTAACAACAACTGCAGCAAAGCAGCCACAACAGCAACACTAACAACAATGAAAATGCCGAAAGATGGTAAGAACTAGAGTAGCGGACTAAGTGATACCTAGGAGAAAGGATTGGAAGCAAAAACTGGGAATCTATATCATGCATAGATGGTGGCCAAAGGGTTAAAGATCTAAACATAAATGTCTAACCTACATTTGTGGCAGACACCGCAATTTAAGCTTGGCAACCAAAGGTAAGCAATTTCGGTTTATTTATCTTTTTTATTTCTAACAAAAAAGAACTCGAATCAAACTCAGAAAAAAATATGGAAACAATGCAATAAAAATACGATTGTTTGCAAAATTTCGTTTCGTAGATTTTTGAGATCTAGAAACGTACCACACGATGTCCGGCCATTGGAGGCTGATGACAATAAAGTCGGGAGATTGCCGACAAGCTTTATGTATCACATACAACAGTAGAAAACCACCTTAAAATCAATATTTAGGTACCTCATACTTTGAAGTAAGTCCACCTTACTAAGCTTATAAATACCTGCGATTCCTTGCCTAAAACGTAACAAAAACGTTGAGAGAAAATTATGATAGAGAAAGAAATTTGCTCCGGCTCAGAACACATCAAAAGAAGATATTCACTAGAAAAAATTGTTTTTTTTTTTTTATTTAAACTCTTTTCTCACGGATAAAAATATTTATTCTTAAAAAAAACTAAGTGTCTTTTTATATTTTTTAATATTATTAATAATCAGCCCATCATGACAACGCAGTCACTCGTAAAAAAAAATAAAAAATATTAGAGCCGAATTGGGAAGTGCTGACACATCCACCATATAGCCCCGACCTTGCACATTTAAATTTTTCAATTATATCGATCTCCCATAATTTCTTTAAATGGTAGAACATTCGAATCTGATATAAAAAAACATTTGATTTCGGCCGGTAAGGAAAAAAAGTTAAATGAGCGCAGAAATATCTATCTAGTAGACGTAGGTTTACTTTTCATTTTCTATATACCATTAATTAATTTCAACTCGAAATATAAACGTTTATACAAAAATCGGTTTGGGATTCGGAACACGGTCGAATGTTTATGAAAAAAACAAACTGAGTTTCTTGCGAACGCAATGGTCCCATATTTTTTTAAAATTCTACAATACAAAGGATTTTCCTGTCTTAACCAATAACTGCTCTCAAATAGAATGTCCCGTCTCTCCTCTGACGGGAGAAAAGTGAAATCAGGGTCCTTTTGGAATGAAAAACTTTTTTTTAAATGTTCACTGATGGCAAAAAGCTTAAGATTCCAATGGGAGTAGGTGTATACTCCGTGGAACTGGGCATCAGTTCTTTTCGACTTTCGGACGGAGGTCCACGCGATCAAAGAAACACTCGTATATACAAAATACTCAATAAAGACCTTGAGTGCAGTTAATCTTCCTTACCTAACCTAATCTAATCATTGGGAATCTGCCTAACCGAACGAAAATAATATATTAACGATAATTACTTCAAATATTTTATCATTTATTATGTTATTTTAGTTCGTTTGAATTGTTCATTTCTACTAAATCTTAAATGTTAGTATGGAGTCAAACCGAATCGAATTTCGGTTCCGGTTCTGGTACGTACCAAAACTAGTGTTTCGGTAAAAGGGTTCTGTTTAGGTTCTAGTTTATTTTCGGTATTCGGTTCCGTATCGGTACGGTTTTATTCTCTATACCGGTATCCTTTAAAAATCCTTCAAACCGAAGTTACTAAAAGAACCAGTAGCAACCTTCATAACAGTTAGTCATTTCGTTCCAAAATAAAGGTTCGAATACCGTTCTCAAAAAAATAACTTCGTCGGTTCTGAGTTTTCGGTTCTTTTCGGTATACGGTTCGTTCGGGTTCCGGTTTGACACCCTTTTAGTAACAGACTTTAGTGTTGAAAATGCTCGTACAACTAAAATAGTAGAATATTTTAAAGACCTTTCCAAAATATTAAATTATTTCTTGGACAATTTTCGAAGGAATCTATAACATTTATAATTGACTTCGGTAGATTGCTTCATATTGTCTTCGGAGTCATTTAAAATTAAATTTCTAAATATCATATCCTATCATATCAAGAATGTCAACCGTCTGAAAAATTACTTAATGTTGGGAACCGAATCTTTTTTTTTAATAAGTGTTTCGGTTCGGGGTTCAGGTTCGAGGGATCAAAAATGTAGAAGGTTCGGTTCTCATAGTCCGATTCGGCCAATTCAAGACACAACTGACCAACCGAACCGGTTTGCAGCCTTGAATATAACAATACCAAAATTTTCTGATTGATACAAGAATTCTGGAATTTTTCAAAATATTTTGTACTTAAAACTTTGAATCGAAAGTCGGAATCTCTTCCATTTTTTATAAATGTATTAAGCTCTTTTTTTGTGTAGAGATTTTAAATCAACTAAAATATTCTAGCTATTTAAAAAAGTGGTACAGATTTATATGTGTCCCAAATAAAAATGAGTAATGTATTTTGCTTAAAATAAAAAATATGTTTTTCGGTTATGATTTCGATTCCATGTACGGTTGTGTTTGATTTAATATACCCCTCATTCCTGTTTTTACAGGGTAACCCACAAAATACTGCAATTCATGTCCTTTGCCAGCTTATCTGGAAATCACAACCAACTGTAACTGCACAAAAAAATAAAGCTAGCTGATTATTACATGTCTCACGCTCTCTCTCTCTCTCTCTCTCTCTTGCTCTCGCTTGCTCTTTGTTACACTTCATTGTCCAGCCAGTTGATATTTTTTTGTGTGCAGCTGCCGCTGCTTATCACCGCCCTTAATGGGCGACTGCATTTAAGTGCATTTTTTAGCTGACGCGGCGTATGCGTAATTTTTTGTTTCCCCCGCAGCCCTGCTCCCACACACACACATTATGCAAACTTGGCAATAAAAATTCAATTAAGTTACCAAGGACGACCATGTCAAGTGGATGGAGGAAGGGGGCACAGGCCTGACTTTGCCGATAAATCACAAAATTTTGTAAGCGGCAGCAACAAATTGTGACATGCTGCGCGCTGTTGCTGAAGACTTTGATGCACGTTTTAATTATAATTTTGACGCCAACTGTTTAAACACACACACACACATACGCACACACAATGATAACAAAACCTGCTGTTTCGCTGGCACTAATTGAAAAAAACAACAACAAAGCCTAAGCCGACCAACAACAACAGTAAAAGGACTTGAGGCAATTTCAATGCAAGGTCTGAAAGGACAATGGCCAGCTCTCACACACTCACTCGCACATATGTAGAGATTTTGATTCAACCCGGCAAACATTTTGTCGAGTTTCTTATCTGTTTTGTTAAGAAGAAAGTTTGACGATTGTTCTAGGTGAATGTTAAGTTTACAAAAACAAAAGACATCAAGCTTAATTAAAGTGCTCTGATTTATTGGTAAGAAGACACGAATGCGAGCTGAAGAAACGCATTATTATCTCCCAGAAGTGTTGCATAAGTGGCTCAATTCTTTTCGAAGTGAAAAAAGAGTGAAATAAAAATTTAATACTGCCGGCAAAAGCCTTAGCTACTCAAAGAATCGCATTCTTATCTTTTGCTATTATAAATGTTTCCTGGGATATGCTACAACTATACCGAAAGCACACTTGGTCAACATTAAGTCACAAAACCAAAGTGAGTTCCGCCTACCCTGTAACCAGAGACTAACCAATGCACTGAGAGAAATGCCAATGCTCAAATTGTTTCAATGTTTCTAAGTAGATGTCCATACAAGACATAAGTGAGCTACAGATTCCAATCCGAATTTTCCGGGAACCCAAAATAGTAAAGTTTATTTTTCACAGGAACTTACATTAAAAATTCTTCAAATTTCGGAATTATAAATTTAACTCATGGATTTAATTGAGAGATTTCTGCGGATTCGTAATTCTTGGGCCCATCTCGAACAACCCTAATAGCATTAAAGCTGACTACTAGCATGGCAAAGTAGAGTTAACATCTTCTTATCGTTTTTTTTTTTTTTGTATTTCTGTGGAATGAACTTGTATTTCGGAGCAATGAAAAGTGAAATTTATTTCCTTGAAAGGCAAAATCCTTTAAAATATCTTACTCCGACTTAATCTGGTTGGCTTTGCTGATGATATCGTTCTAAACTCTGGTGCATAACTATAGCCGCAACCAACTTTTTCAATGAACGTGTTGGAAATGTGGGAAAAGTATCAATTGGCGTTTGTAAATAAAAAGGGAATCATAAATAAGATAAACAAGAAACAAAAACAAAGGAGCTAACTCGACTTTGGTTTTAAACCTTGAAAAACTTTTCAACTGTTTAACTGAAAATATATATATAGATAATTTTAAATTTTAAATCTTGATAATAAAATTTGATACCATAAAAAAATCTTTTCTTAGTAAACACATTTTCGACCGCGTCCTGAGCTATTTATGTCATGTTTTATAATTTTTTTCAAAATTTGTGAGCATATAAAACTAATTACCAGATTGGCCGCTATAAAACAAAAGTTTTTCTCACTAAAGTAGTTTTTGACCGACCGTTATTGAGCTATTGCTTGTCATCCGTTTTGATAAAATTTTTTCGATTTGTGAAAACATATAAAACAAATATATACTACGATTGACTGACGATGAAAATCAAAAAGTTTTTCTCACGAGCTTATTTTTCGACCGATCGTTTCTTTAAACTTTTGATAAATTTAAAAACACTAAAAAAAACAACACTAGCAATGAAAACTTTACTGTCAAGATTTAATTTTAAATTTCGTTTTTGGTAATTGTAATCGAAAATTTCATAAAATGCTTGCTGGGTCTACCCACACTAAATACTCGTTAAAAAGTTGGGTGCGGCTATATTTATGCACCAGAGTTTAGTAACTGTTTTGAAGGAACTACAAGGGTGGATCAATTAGAACCTATGTTAACAATGGAGGCACAGGCTTTTTTTTAATAAGTTTCCATTATTTTTCCGTTCAAAGCTGATAAACTTTTTACAAATTTTTTAAACCAAAAAAACTAGACGAAACATGAACACACCACAACCAGCGTACAAAAAATATAAGCAGCATCTTAGAGGTGCAGCAACAAGCGTGTGCGATGATGCAGTTCGCTGAAATGGATTTTTATTCGTATTCGGTGCAGAATACCGAGTTCGATTCCCAGACAAAGCATTTTAAATAAGAGAGAGAATAAATAAATAAGACGAGAAGGAACATACAGAATGATTATGTTTAGAGATCAGTAAAGGTATTTATAACCTCCTGACTTCAATAGTATCAAGAACACGTGGTGATGATTTATGCGAAAAGTTTTTAAACATGGCACCAAAGAGCACCGGGAGCAAACTATCATTATCAGGCATCGGTTAAGTTTGTTGCTCGACCATCCGCTAACCGAATTATGAGATACTCAAATTTGGCTTAGCTCTGGTTAGTTTGACTAAATGAGAAATTGGGCCTTTGCCAATTTTTGGTAGACTTGCTTAGGACTTGCTTTAATAATGATAAAAAAAAAGATAAAATTTATAATCGTTTAGTTGGATTTTTAATTTATAAATTTTTAATATTCTGTAGAAACTCCTTCAGTCTATTTAATTGATCGGGAAAGTACATATTCCTTAA
Organism: Lordiphosa mommai; assembly: GCA_018904225.1. Classification (NCBI taxonomy): domain Eukaryota; kingdom Metazoa; phylum Arthropoda; class Insecta; order Diptera; family Drosophilidae; genus Lordiphosa; species Lordiphosa mommai. The sequence goes on from JAEIFT010000852.1 coordinate 26,131, forward strand.
TAAATCCTAATCGTCGATTATATGAATCGAACCCAGCTGCTTTCTTGTGCAGTTTTCGGTTCAATTCAGCTTCTTTTGACTTCAAGAACGAAAAGTGAAAAGTGTTTTAAACCCAAATTGAAAATAAGTTTGTAAACGATTCTTTCAGTGTATAAGTTTTTTGCATTTGTGTGTGAGGTTTTTGGCGGCGGCTTTGCCATTTGCTATACCATAAAAGGTGAGGGGGAGTGTTTGTTAGATTTATGGCCCCAAAGCCCTACATATACATATGTGTCCATGTGTGTGTGTGTGTGAGTGTGCAAGCTGTACTCAATTAATACTCATCAGCGTGACATTAGTGCCATTTGCAGATGAAGAGCCAGCGATTGGCACACACACACACAAGAGGTAGGGGAAAAGTGCAAAGGGAAAGAACCGGCACAAATAAGTTGAGCACGTGCACTAGCCACTTGTCTCACATTTGAATAGGCACATCCAGCCAATCAGGATTTTTGCTTTTATCAATAAATTGCCACATAAATCTTATTTTGATGTCCTCGTCATTATTATCATCAACATCAGTTACAGCAACAGCAGGAGCAATGGAACTTTAAACTAAATAAATAAAAATTGATGTCCTTCTCTTGGTTTTTATCGTCGGCGACATTTGACTTTAATTTGGTCATAAAATGCAAACAAAATGAGAAATGAAACTAGAAGGGTAGTAAAAACAAAAAAAAAAAACTAAATTATACGGTAGTCAAACTTAAAATGAAGAGTAAATGCTTAAATCAACAGAGAAGCACAGAAAATGCCAAAGCAAATTAGTGAGCTCCCAGATTGAAATGTAATGATTGACTTGAGCTCAATTTAACTTTAGTGGAATTGTGTGATTTTCCTCAAGAATTTTAAAATGTAATTGCTGGACCTTGAGCTAAAATTTTATTCTGCTGAAAGTTAAGCGAATTTCTGTAATTATTTGGAAAAAAGTTTCATGTTATTTGAGTTGCTATTTCTTTTCTTTACTTTAGCGCAAAGAAAGATGTTTGGTTTTAATTTTATTTCCATTAAAAATTGATATGTTTGAGGTCAATATCTAGAATATACAAACAAGTTTTTTTTTGTTCTTCTTGTTCTCTTTGGGATTTTTCTGTCTGTTATCTGTGCTTTCTTATTTAAAGTATTTGTTTTTTGGACTCAGCTTTGCTTCTCAAGCTTTTTATTTACTTGCTTTTAAGTAAATTCTTTAAAGAAAATATCGAGATTATTGCACTCAAAATGGGAGAAAAAAAATTCAAGCACAGTCAAAAAGGAGTTTTCTAAAATGGAATTGCAGGCTCTTATTTCAAGCACACTTTTATTTAAGAAAGGAAAAATGGAAAATAAAAAATCTAGATAATTTTGCAATGTTTCTAAGAACATTTTAAACAAAACGGAAAATAAGGGAAGCTTGTTTCTATAAGAATAGCCACTCAAAATAATAATTAGGCTTATTTCCATTTCCAAATTTACTTAAATAGAAAAACGATTGCAATTCCAAATCGATTTTATTTTGCATTTCTCACTTCCAAGTATATTGACAGTAAGATTTTTTCACCAAGGCAATAATGGATTTTATGTGCGGTACCTGATTTCTGACTATATAATAAATATATTTCTACTAAGAATCGAAGTTATTTAAATGCTTTCTAAGAAATCCTTTTGTAAAATAAATGAATGAAAGCGGTTTGCATCCCTGATTTTTTTTTTATATAATTAAAAATTATTATCAATTCGAAAATTTTACACCAGATAGATTATGATAAGGCGTATATTTCTGTATCTTTCGAGTCGTAATAGTCTTCAAGTAATTTAGCGATTTGCATTTTAAATGATTAAAAAAATTTAGTTCTTATATTGAGTTGAGGGCAACTTCTTCTCTCTTTCTTTATCATTTAGATCTCTTTCTTCCCACTTCTTGTTTCTCTGTCTTTTTTTCGTCCTTTTTTCCAACTCTCCAACTTTCCTTAAATAGCTTTCTAGTGCTTTTTTAAATGTATTTTAATTTATTTGTTCCTTTTTGTACAATTTTTTTCCTTTCTAATTCAAGCGAATTTCTTTCTTCTCTCTGTTCCTGGTTCTGAGTAAGTCTATGTTCGGTTCAAGGTACTATTTCGGTTCTTAATTTATTCCAGGTGTTCTGATCAGGGTGCCAATCCGGAATACCGTATACCTAAAAGAACCGAATAAAGCTCAGAACCAGAACCGGAACCGTTATTATTTGTTTTTTTGAGAACCGGTATTTGGGAACCTTTGTTTTTGGAACCGAAATGACCGAAAAGAACCGAAACATAGTACCGGTACAGTTTCGGTTCTAAGTTTTTTTTTTTGTTATTTCAGTTTTAATGCTTCAATCTGAGATTTCCTCAGGGTAAAACGCTTTCAAAATTAAGAAAATGTTCCTAACCCTTCAGTTTGGTTTGAAAAAACTTCAAAATGTTAGATTAGGGAACCATCTGGTATATATTAAAATTCCAATAAGAATAAGAATTTCATTTTATTCTTTTCATTTATTTTCATTCAATAATTTCCAAATAATATTAATTTATCCTTGATTCAACACAGTAAATGTTAAAACTAGTTGTGGGATTTTCCTTTTTTATACACTTGAAAAGTGTATATTAATTTTGCCCAGAAGTTTGTAACGCATAGAAATATTCATTTCCGACCCCATAAACTATATATATTCTTGATCAGGACGACGAGCCGAGTTCAATTCCGTCTGTCCGTCTGTCTGTTCGTCTGTCTGTCTGTCTGTTTCTACGCGAACTAGTCCCTCAGTTTTAAAGCTATCGAGCAGAAATTTTGCACAAAGTGATCTTTTTACTGCACGCAACTAAAATGTCGGAACCGGCCGGATCGGATGACTATATCATATTGCTGCCATAGGAACGATCGGTCAGAAAATAAGTTTTAGTTAGAAAAACTTTTTTGTTTTCCATCGAAGCGTCACCAATCTAAGTATATCGTAGCTTTACATGCTCCCACATAGTTTTGAAAAATTTATCAAAATCGGATGACTATAGCATATAGCTGCCATAGAAACGGTCGGTCAAAAACAAGTTCTAGTACGGAAAACATTTTTGTTTTCCATCGTATCGTCACCAATCTTGGTATATATTAGTTTTATATGCATTCACATACTTCTGAAAAAATGTATCAAAATCGGATGACTATAGCATATAGCTGCCATAGGACCAATCGGTCGGAAAATGTGTTTTACTAAGAAAAGTTTTTTTATGGTATCAAATTTTTATTATCAATGATTTAAAAATTTTAAATATCTTATATCTATATCCTTTATATATTTTACCGGTTAAATCAGTTGGAGTAACGTTTTTCAAGTGAATTAAAACTTCGGCACAGTCGAAGTTAGCTTTGCCTTCTCGTTTTTTATTTACATAGTAAACGAATTAATAACACTAGTTTACAGCGAAAAAGACCCATTGAAGCCATTATTTTTTAATGATGTATTTTGGAATGCTGAACTCAAAAATGAATTTCAAAAAATTTTGTATGGATACGTTTTTGAGTTCGAATTTTTTTTCAGTTTTTCGGTTTTTTTCATACCTTTTAAGCCATATCTCGAGTAACAAACTTTAGATGAAGTCAAGCAAGGGATTAATCAAAAGGTTATGCAATTCCCAATAATCTAGTCAAAGAACATTTTCCAATCGGCTTAGTAGTTTAAAAGTAAGAAGCAAAAATATTTCGAAAAAATGATTTTTTTCTCAAAAACGTGAAAAATTTGAATTTCTAAAATCTATATATGGTTGAACCGGAGCCGAAATTCGATTCGGTTTGATTTCCTGGTTCTTATCCAAAAAGGATCCAATTCCCGACGACGACTATTATGTTTCGGTAGAATTTTTTTTTCTTATAAGATTTGGAGTAGCATTACTATTTCAAAATCAAACTAATAAAAAGACTAGTGCATTAACAGCAAAAAAAAAAAAAAAAGCAGTTAGTGAATTCAAACCAAGTTATAGGCGTTTCTGTTCTATACTTGTGAGTAGCTTAAACAGAAAGCTCAACTATACTTTCTTTAGTTTTAATTCCAATAAGTTTGTAGACTTGTATGGATTGGATACTAAAGAAAGTGTGTCAAAAGACTGATGGAATTATATTTTAAGGTCTTAAAATAGAAAGGTTTTTGTTTAAAAGGAAAATTTAAATATCAGTTCTAATTCATGATGTGACGGTTGTTTTTTTTTTTTGGTTAACGGTTCCGGTATTATTTGCTGGTTTCCATAATTAGTTCTTAAATGCCTAAACAATTTTGTCTGAGAACGAAATGCTTCAAATTATTTGTGCACCCTGAAAATTCAACTGCTCGAAAGGAGTAATGTGTCTAATAGTCTTGCAGTTAGCTTGCAACTCATTTTCATTTCTTTTATTTTAGCTTGACATTTCTTTCTTTACCCATCCTAGCTCTCTTCAACCATTCTCACTTTTTTCCAAAGCTCTGTTTCCCTGTCTAGTTGTGGTCAAACTTTTGAAACAAAACTTTCTTTAGAATTTGTCCAGTTTAAACAAAATTAAATGACAATTTTCTATATTTAATTCCATTTCTAGCTAGAACTTTTCCTTTTGCAACATTGCAAACAAAATCCCCCACCTTTTCTGTCACTTGAAAGTTAAAAATTCTCAATTGACCTTTTTGCCACACACTTTTGGATATCTGTAAAACAAAACTTTTTGTGCCTCAATTGCCTGCAGCTGTAATTTTATTTCTCCACACAAATAAAAATAGGTATTTTACCTGCTTTGGAAATTTTTGGTGACCTTAAAATAAAGTCAACTGGCTTTAGATAAAGTTAAATTATGCTTAAGTTATCGAAAAGATAAGAGGAACCAGTTTTTTTTTTTTTACACCAAACAAATGTTTATGAATTGTTTTTTTTTTACGCTTACCAGTCAACACACAAATGGAACAATTGAAAATCCAAAGCAAACTTTACAAGTTGCTGAGATTGGAGCGATATGTTGGATATTTGTTTAGTTAAACAAAATTTTTGATTTCATTTTTCAAAAAACTGTTTCAAAACACGCACACACACAAACGCACACCACACACATAACAATTTGTACACACGTTGTCGCACGCGTCCCACAAATTGAGTGAAATTTCCGGTATCCGCACGACCAACGTTGCGTATGAGCAACGACGACAAACTGAAATTTTTCAAAAATTACTTCAGCTCAGACAGCGAACATGTTGTGAGAGAACGCGCGCTAGAACATGTTGCAAGGCGTCATCGCACTGAAATGTGGTTGAGGTTCGAGTGGGCGGTTGGTTGGTTGGTTGCCTTATCACAAGAAATTAAGACAACTAAAGCCAACGGACGGGAGTCTGAGGCAGCTACAACAACAAGACAGTTGCCCTCTAACCCACGCTTAAATACGCACAAGTTTTGAGTTGCGGTTCGTCGTAAAGTTTACTACTGAAAACTATTTGAACCACAATTCGGTTAGGTTTTGATTTGCGTTTTTGTTCTAAATGATAAATAAATATTTAAGCCACAGTTGAGGGAGGGGTAGGATATTTATTTAAATACATTTGATTACTTAAGCGGCCAAAATCAAACAAAGACAAGGTTGAACACTTAATGGGTGTTTAAATGGTGCGGTTTAATTGGAGTTTTTTAAACGAATCAAAGTTGCGGTAAACCGAAACTCCAAAAAAAAAAAACAAATTTTAAGAAAAATTATCCTAATAATGTACCGAAGGGAAACTGCTTCATTTGTTTATTGTAGAATAACTAGACTTTAATTCTGATCTGATTATTTCAAATTTTAAAATTTTAAAGAAATACTTGTGCCTTATAATTTGTCAAAATTTTTTGAAAAAAGAAAAATTAATTTCTAATTTTATAATACATTTTCTGATTTACCCCTTTCATAGAATTTTGCACACATTTTTTTTTGTAGAATCGAAAAGGTATTAAATCAAGTATTTCTTAATGGGAAAAAACCCTATTTTATATCAGAATTTTGTACTTTAATTAAGTATTTTGTTCCTACCTTACCGAAAAAATCACGAATTTTGTACTCGAATCAAGTACAAACGTTGAAAATAGTACTGAAATTACAGAAATTCCTGATTCTAGTACAAAACTCATATTTCAGGTATGATTTATCATACGATGATTAACAAATAAGATCGCTGTAATCGAGTGCCCGGACTACGAAATACCCTGTACCATTGAAGTTGTGAGTTCTTATACGCGTATAAAAATAAGCCATCGTAGTAATTCAAAAATTATTGATGCAGTTCGATTCCTAGGGCCCGAAATAGACAGGTTTCCCCTATTTCGGGCCCTAGGAATCGAAAGTTGGTCATATTTTATTTTTGACTTGCACAGTGTTATTATCTATCCCAAAATGGGTGTTTTAAGGCCTACCTGCACAGTTTCAAACACGAAACGGAAAGACGGAACAATTGAATATGTGAAGCACACATTCTTCGTCTGGGCCGTAATCATAACAAAGCGCGCGAAAACCATTAGCACCCAGCTTCACCTGGGCAAAATTTTTTTAATCACATAAACGCTGCCGACGCCGCAGCCGCGACGCTACAGTCGCGATTTTACAGACGCAAAAAGCTGTATTTTTCTACCGATCTTCTTGGACGTTTCAGTTTCGATAGAAATTATGTCTAAGTTAATATGTTTTAAGTCACATGGTTCCAACTTTGAAATTTTTGCTCTAACAGTTTTATGCGGTTTTTGGGAGAAAGGGGGAAATTTTCCAAATCAAAAACAAACTTGATCTGCGTATGGTATACAGCTATTTACTTACATTTCTATCTCATACAGTATCTGAGATCGACGCGTTCATTTAGACAGACAGATGGAGATGGCTATATCGACTCGGCTATTGGTGCTGATCAGGCCTGTAGCCAGAATGTTTTTTTTGGGGGGGGGCTTAAATTATTTTGTCTTAATTTTAATTCGAGTAGAAAATGAAACATTTAGCTGCCTACACTCCGAAAAAAAAATTACAGCCTATATTTATGTATGACCGTGATTAAATTAGGTTCGTTTTGTTCTTAAAATGTTTACGTTATTTGGGTCCATTTTTTATTGCGTCAGGTAAAAATCAATTTTAAATTAAAAAACAATAGAGTAAATAAAAATCAAATTGAAGTACACGAAAAGATCTTATTTCACTTTTAAGTGAGTTTATATCGAACTTGATATGAGAATTTTGTTCTGAGATTTGGAAATTCCAAACTAAGTCAGCTTTACAGATCGTTTGTACTTGAATTTCCCCTGTTTAAGTACGGAATTATTGATTTTTTTTCTTCTGAGTGTACTTGTGTCTACAATTTTGCCGATTATATAAGGGAAAATAAACTTACTAAGCCTAGATATTTTTAAGTTTTGTATGGGCTGAGCCCACAGAGCCTTAAGGGGGTCTTCTACCTTTGAACATGGTTTTATGAGTGTTTGTTTTTTTCCTGGAGAGAAAACCATAAACCCTTTTTTTTGTTTTTGTTATGAGTAATTAATTAATTAGGTAATAAAATAAAAAAAAAGTCTGCAATTCGAGGGCTGTTCAAAAAAGTTATCGGCCTGCCAATTAAGGTCTCCCAAAAAAAGGTGTAGAGGTGATGGCCATGATTCCGGGACTCCAGGATATCGGAATTGAAAATGTTAAATGAGGTTATGATCAGAATTGATGTAATTCTAGCCCGTACCTCAATCATATTTTACAATATTTTTTTTTAAATTGGCAGCCATTTAAAAAAAAAATTTTGATTCTTCAAGTTTTTTTTCCAGTTTAGTGTAAAAAAAAATGGTAAAAAAATGTTTTTCCTCATGATTGAGGTACGGGCCAGAATAACATCAATTATGCGTCGATTGCAACATGGTTGATCAAAATCGGTTCAGTAGAACTGGCGCAATCATGGCTACCAGGTCAAAAAACGTGGTTTAGCGAAAAACGCGCTGAAAGTTTTAAGGGGATGTCCAAACTATGATAAAAATTAAAATCAAAAAAATCGAAAAAAAAATTGTTCAAAGGTAGCAGTCCCCCTTAACTCTGCAATTATGAATAGTATATGCTGCCAAGTTGTTCTGCAAAATTTGGATAAAATTGGATGACTATATCTTATAGCTACCATATAACCAAACGGTCAGAAAATAAGTTTTAGTATTAAAAACTTTTTTGTTTTCAATGTTAGAGTTGCTAAACTCAAGAGTTATGAATAGTATATAGTTCTAAACAGTTCAGCGAAATTTGGTCCCAATCGGGTGACTATATCTTATAGCTGCCATTGGACAAACCGGTGGAAAAAAAAGTCTCAGTAAGAAAAAGTTTTTTGTTTTTTTACTTCACAGCGTTCGTTAATTCAGCAATTATTTATACAATATATTTTCAAAAAGTTTTGCAAAATTTGGTTAAATTCGGATGGCTATATTTTATACCTTTCATATGACCGTTCGGTCAAAAAAGGGTTTTAATTGAAAAATTGTTTTGTTTTCAAAGTTAGAGTTGCTAAACTCAAGAATAATGAATATTATATGATTTTTAACAGTTGAGCAAAATTTGGTTTGAAAATAGTGAAAAAACTTATTTTTTTATGGTAGCGTGGTCAAATTGAGAAGTTATCAATCTGATTTTTAAAGATTTTGAATTTATCTAAATCTAACATCTATATCCTTTATATATCATGTAAATATAGTGTATTTGATTGATTTGCCTTCTCGTTTTATAACCAAATTGTAATCATACGCAAATAAAAACCAAGAAACCAAAGCCTTTATTTCTTTCGGTTATAAAATAAAAACATTTTGCTAAGCTGGCAAGAGTATACAAGCTTCGGCACAGCCCATTTGCTTCACATTCACAAAACCGCTAATATCAAAATAAATCACAATTCGTGGCTTTGCTTAAAACATTTGAAATTTTGGAGCCCACATAAAGTGACACGAGAGCTCAACTTCTAATCAGTTCACAACAAGAACCCAAAAAAAAAGGGACACAGAAATAAAAACACAAGCAAAATCCTGCCCAGGCCTTATCCTGTCACCGACACATTCTTTCCTGACAATTCCTAGCCCGCTGTCGCTTTGCTTTGATGTGTGGAGGACGACCTTATCGACTTACATTTTTTTTCCTTTCCTTACAATTCCTTTTGGGCAAAAAGAACAAGCACAACACAGGGGAAAGCCAAAGAAACAAGAAAAGCAGAAGAAAAAATGTTACTTTGTTACACTTGGGGAAACAAAAAAAACTGGTAAATAAACAAATTTCCATTTCACAGAATTTAGTTGGCCATCTCGTGGAACCGTATGGAGAGGGCGTGTAAATGTTTTAGCGTTGGTTTTTCCTTAACATTTTGTTGCTTTTAAATGATTTTCCATTTGCACATTTCACGCGGCAAAATGTTGTTGTTGTTGTTGCCGCTGGCAAGTATTTTCATTCATTCATAAAAAGAAGGTGAAAGACGCTACCGAGAGCGGCTGGGTGGGCGGCGTCAGCGTCGTCGTCGTGTTGAGTGAAAAACAATAAAATGTTAGGGCAGCGACGCGGCGCAGCAGCGTGGAATCAAGGCAGACAAACAGGCGGGCAAAGTGGGCGGTGGTAAAAAGGCGTGGAGCGGGGCGTAGCAAGTTTTTGGTACTTGGGCGCAAGTTTGTTGTTTGTACTTTTGGCTTTATTTATATTAATAAGCAATGTATGTGAGGCATTTTCTTTTGTGTTTCGCTCGTGTGTGTTTGTGTGTGTGGATGCGCGCATTTTTATTTATTTTCTTTTTATTCAACGCGCCTGAAAACAAAACACAATACAAATTATTGCCACAAATTTGTTACTTTTTTTACTACAAAACAAACCCGAAAAAATACAGCCTCAGGGAATGGGAAAATTACGTATTTAGAGAAATCCCCCGTTTTTACATAAAGCGCAAGAATTTTACATTTAAATTATTGTTTGAAAAAATACTTACTTCCTTATAAAATCTTACCAAATACTAAGCCCATAACCCAAGATTTTAAATTTTTGTTCAGACGATTTTTTCAAGTCTAAAGCAATTAAACCCATAAAAACCGGAAAGCTCTTGGAGAAGATAAATAGTTAGCTGAACATCTAACGAACGCACAGTGGCGCACGTAGAACAAATGAGGTTGCAAAAATCCTAAATTTCATGTGCGCCTACAAAATTTGAATGAACTCATCTTAAAGGGTTCTTCAAAGATTTCAAATAAGCAGTCCTTAATAAAATGCGATTTTTATTTTAGATGATATAGCCCCTTAAAGTCATTTTCAGTTTTCAAAAAAACTCACAATTTTTTGTAATTTTTGTCCTCTGTCCACATTGTCCACAGGTAACGAAACGTCATATTTTTTTTTATTTCTATTTTTTTTATTGATTGAAGTATTTATTATTATTTCACCTGGTAAAAAGCTATTTAGCAACTGTAAATTTTTTCACTATTTTCCAACTTTGATGGAAAAAAAATGTATGATTTATTTATTTACGATATTTTTAAAATATCTTTTTAAATTATTTCTTTACCTAATTCAAAAGTTTTAGCTGCCCCCAGTTGCTTCTGCGACTGCTAGAGGTAAAACAGGTAAAAAAGATAGGACAAAATGAGGGCCTCTTTAACATGTGGGCTGCATCTTCCGATCCAACCAATCCCATCAAAGAGTTAGAATCCACGAATTTTAGTTAAAAAATGATTTATCTAATTTATACACCTTATCCTATAAAGATAAAAAAATATTTTGTGAAAAAAACTAAAAAAATAAATTTTTTTAATAATTTATTTTTTTTTTTGAAAATAATTTTCACACATAGAAAAATTAAAGAAGTAACAAAAAAATTAAAATTGTTAAAAATATTTTTTTTAGTTACCATAAAATTGATTTTTTTCCACAAATTTTGACTTTGATAACCCATAAGTAAGCATCATGTAGGCGTAGCACCTTTTTCGAACACTCATTTTATAGTTTTAACAATTATCTATCATTTGGTTCGAAAGTTATGATTTTTGCGACAAAAAAACTCAAATGGCACCACTGTGCGACGCTTACGACGCCGCAGTCCCGACGCTGACCCCCCACTCACCTGTTAGATGGCTGAAATGCATTTTTATATATTTATTAGACTAAAATTCCTGGTGCTTCAAGACGGACAGACAGACGGACATGGATAATGATATTCTTTATAGGGTCGACAATGTTTCCTTCTGTCTGTTACATACATATGCACAACTTCATGATACCCTTTTTACCCATTTTTTATCGGCATACGTTCTTGAATTTAATAAAGTTTGGTTTTCAAATCGAGCTAAATTCTTTTTTAATTTGGTGCTTATGGGGTAATGGGAAATGGGGAGTAGTAACTAAGCGGAGCTGCAGCCTAAGTTGGAGAGGAAAGCGTTCCAGCTTTTATTCGAATTTCCTTTATTCTGTTTGATTTTTTGTATTTTTTTAAAATTTTTTTTTAACCTTTATTTCAGCAGCAATGATTGTAATGTGTTTTTCTTAACGTAAGTTTCTAGCTTTTTAATAAATGCATGGCTTAAACGTAACAATTAGTGCTCGGAGTGCTCCCTCAAATTGGTTCAGGTTGTCTTGATCTTTCTCGTCAAAATGACCACTTTAAAGGGATCAAAATCTAAACCGGCAGATTGTTTCTGACTAAGAATCATTTCCATAAGTTTTCAAGTACATTTTATGACTCTCAGCGAAAGTTTTCTTTAAATGACAACAAAAAAACAAATCTTCCAGCGAATTGTATTGGAGGGCACAAAGGTTGAAATCGGTATCGCCCTAAAAGTATGCAACATGATTTTTCCCAATATCCACCTAGATTAATCAAAAAATTAAGTTGAAAAAACAACCATAAGTCTGGAATTTAAAAACTACTCTGGCACTGCAACATCACAGAGCGAGTAAAGAAGGCATCCCTCTTTTAATGAAAACGGGCAATAGGCCTTAGGCAATGGCCACAAAGCGACCCGCTGGGCGACTAGGATAACTTACCAAATGCCATCAATATACAATGTATGGATAGAACTAAGTTCGATGATAAAGTAAAAGGGCTAGGTTTCTTCAACGATTTAAATCTGGAAATCTCATTCCTACTCCTTGATCTTTTCTGTGTGTACCAAACAAAATTGGTAGTCATTCAGAAGGCCGTAAACTTGCTAAGCACACTTATGATCGAAAAGTCAAGCACCTCTTACTCTTACAATGACAAGACGATTACAGAACGCCGTATATTCTTAAATAAGCTCGCTCAGTATTTAAGAATTTACCTTGACTGTGTACTTAGACAAAATTAAAGGAATCGAGTCAACAAATGAGCTGGGTAGAAAGGGCAATACCATCCAGCACCTTTTGGAGAAGAGCACGATAGGAATGCACTATTCTCAAGAAATAAAATCTGGTGTCTTGATACGGAATGATGAAATTAGGGCTGCAAACTGAAATAATTTTTTCGGAGGTAAGTTCAAAATTTACCAATGTTTAAGGTTCAGAAATTTAGGGTTCAAGGTTTTTTTACTAAGGTATTGGTTAGAACCTTGATTCGTCCCAAGTTTTTCCTTTGCATAGAAGAGTAATTCATTTGCTAAAAATATAAAAAAAATTACAGATTTTCTGTATTTTTGTTTACTTGAACATACGAATTTTATTATTTATTATTAAAATTAAGAAGTATTATTTCTCCGAGCAATTGTCTATGTTACTTCTTTTATCAATTAAATGCCTGCTATACTAAGACTTGTGACTTTTTTTTTGAACCGAACCTAAAGTTTTGGTTCGGAACAGGCTTAGGTTCAGCTATTTTTTCACAAGAGGTTCGGTTTGAGGTTCGGTTCGCAGTAAAAGAAAAGTCGGAATTCCAACGACTTCTGAAGAAGCTGCAGGTGTGAGACTATAAAGCTCTTAGCAGAAGGAGACTTAAAACAATTTCTACTCTACCTCTCGGAAGTAGCTGAGGTAAAGGTTCCATCTCTACTAAATTTTTTACTGTCGTCACAATGGTTCAGTTTCTTTAGTTAAATTCTGGATAGTTTGAGGCATTTTTTGGTAAGGAGGGTCGTATACTTAACCCCTACCCATTTACCCAAGGAATTTCGGAAGAGTAAGAAAACGATAGCAAAGTCACAATAAGTATCTTGCAATACTTTATTTAAACTTTTATCATTTCTTTTATTTTAATCCTTACTGTTTCCCTTCTTTCTCTTTTCAGTACCTTCCACCAGCATCACCTTTGTGCTCTATTTCTTTTATTTGTATCAAAAGTCCCTTGTAGTTATTTTTTTTTACAACTTTTCAAATGAAACTTTTTCTTATCTTGCTTACACTTCCCCCACTTTTTTTTTTTTTTTTTTTGTTGTTGTTTATTTTTGTTTGTATTTGTTTTGCCTTTGTTGTGTGTTTATTTTTACTTTTCTTTGTCACTTATGCTGTGCGCTAATTATGACATTATTTCATTCAAACAATTACTGCCAAATGCTTGAGGGAGCACATTGACTGCTCGACCACCTACTAACTGGCTCATTTCGTATTTTATTTTGCAAATTTAAAGAAAAAATTTGCAATTACATTTTATTTGCCTTAATTGCTGTCGTTGTATGATTTTCTAGATTTGTAGTATTTTTCGTTTAATTTATATAACTTTTATTTGTATGTGAAAACTTGGCACAGCCGAAAATTGCAGCACATGACGCAATTGACGCCGACAACGATGAGAAACAGTTTTTCTCTTTGGGGGGAAATTCTGTTTAAATTGTTGGCCTACAAAATGTGCATAAAAATTGTTTGCTGTTATTTTTGATATTCTTTTCGCTATTCATTCAGTAATTTTAAGGCATTTTAATTACTAGCAAATTAATGGCTCGATTTTTTTATCTAAGAAAACGCTTAAATGTCATAATTAGGCAAAACATTTTTGGATCATAAAATATGTTTTTAGACAGCCCCAGGGAAAAGAATTTCGTACGTTTGTGTGTGTGTGTGTGTTTATTAAAAATATCACAAGGGAACTTAGCCGTGAATCAAAATTAAACATGCATACATATAGGTTTGTATGTAGATACCTAAATAAACAAAAGCCAAAAAGATGATTACCGTGTGCTTGTTTATCAAGTAAACACACATATTTGTACATGCTACGAAAATTAAGTCTCAAAAGCGGAAGTTAAATTTGTTAAATAAATAGCTCAATATTTAAATAAATTTTGAAAATCAAACAATTGATTTGATTTGTGACTTGAAGGCCTATTCTCAGATCATATATAAATTATTTTCGGCTTATTTTGCTTTATATGAATAGAAACCCTTTTGTAGAGCTTTGAAATCAGAATGCTGTACCTAAATAAGGCGCCAAGGTCATGGGATCCTAAATTTTAGGTAACTCCAACCCTTAAACGACTAAATTTAAAGGCATGATAAGTCCTAGAATTGAGGTAATCTCTCTACATATAAAAGAGTTTGTCCTGACTGACTGATTCACTGATTGGCAATCAACGCAGAGCCTGAACGGTAAGAGATAGAAAGCTGAAATTTTCACAGAAGTTTCCTTATGAGTTGAAAGTGAGCACTAAGGCGGGGTTTTGGAAAATTCCACCCCTAAGGGGTGGAAAACTCCCGGAAAAGCTACTATGGGGAACATTTTGTTTTTCATCCGATTGACTTGAAATTTAGTTTGTAACTAAAGTAAGCGAAATAATTGGACACCTGTTTCCCCGATTCGGAAAAATCCGCCCACAAGGAAAATGGCCGGAAAATTCTTCATGGAAAAAACTATTTTTCATCCGATTGACTACAAACTTGGTTTGTGAGGATAGCAAGCAGAATAATTAGACTTGAGATTTTCCGATGTTGGAAAATCCGTCCGAAAAGTCTGGAAATTCCCGGAAAATTCCATATGGAAAATACTATTTTTCTTTCGATTGGCTTCAAACTCGTTTTGTAAGGATAGTATGCTAAGTAATTGGACATGAGATATTCAAACGTTGGAAAATCCGCCCACAAAGAAAATACCCGGAAAATTCTATATGAAAAACTATTTTTGATCCGATTGACTTCAAACTCGGTTTGTAAGGATAGTATACAAAATAATTAGACATAAGATTTTCCGATGTTGGAAAATGCGCCCGAAAAGTCGGGAAATTCCCGGAAAATTCCATATGGAAAAACTGTTTTTCATCCGATTGGCTTCAAACTCGGTTTGTAAGGATAGTATGCAAAATAATTAGACATGTGATTTTTCGATTGTGGAAAATCCACTCACAAGGAAAATGGCCGGAAAATTCTATA
The DNA here is from genome assembly GCA_018904225.1 of Lordiphosa mommai. Classification (NCBI taxonomy): domain Eukaryota; kingdom Metazoa; phylum Arthropoda; class Insecta; order Diptera; family Drosophilidae; genus Lordiphosa; species Lordiphosa mommai. The sequence goes on from JAEIFT010000852.1 coordinate 41,434, forward strand.
TGGAAAACACTATTTTTCATCCGATTGACTTCAAACTCGGTTTGTAGCGATAGTATACAAAATAAGTAGACATGAGATTTTCCGATGTTGGAAAATTCGACCCAAGAGTGGGGAAATGCCTGGAAAATTCTATATGGTAAAACCTATTTTTAATCCGATTGGCTTCAAAATGGGTTTGTGAACACATTATAGAAAATAATTAGACATTTGATTTCTCGGTGGTGGAATTTCCGCCCACAGGCAAGAATAATGGTGGGCGTATTTCGGTTCAGTGACAATGGCTATTTGTGAGCCGATCTGAATAAAATTCGTTTTGTAAGCTCTAGGGTCAGAATAAATGGAAACACGTGTTTTTTATTTCGGGAAGTTCACTGCAAAGGTCGGAATATGGTTGCGGAGGTGGGTTTTTAGCCGATATGTATTAAATTTGGTTTTAAAGCTCTATGGGCCAATTAAAAAGGATAAAGTTTTTAGCTTTCGACACCCTCAGGTCGGATAAGGGCAGGGCCAACTAGGTGGAAAATAATTCTCATTTCTGATGGTCGGGAAAATGGGGGCGGGGTGGGATCATTGCCAAACGTTTTTTCATCATTTTGGCGGCTTTACTGATGTGGCGAAGCGAAGCGCGCCGGGTTATATGCTAGTATATTTATATACAATTTTTTAGGTACCATATTTGCTTGGATTAGTTAAGAATTACCCAAAATTTAAGGTTATTTTAAGTCCAAATACCAAATTGAGGCTGATATGTCCGAGAATTAATAATATATATTATTTAGGTACTTATGTTTAAGGTAAGAATTACCCCTATAAGGATTGGTTTGTTTTCTGTTGTTGTTGGTCTGCCCGCGAACTAAAATTTCTTGCCCACCGCTGCTCTAAAGGATCAA
>JAEIFT010000853.1:0-58620 GCA_018904225.1 Lordiphosa mommai
ATCCATAGCTGTTAAATTCGGATTACGATTGGTAATCAATTAGATTATTTATAAGAAATAATTTAATGACTATATAATCCTTTGTAAAAAAATGTCTGATTAATAATTGATTACGATTAGAAATAATAAAAAAAAAATCGGGATTATTTGAAATTACGACAAAAAAATCAAAACTATTCAAAAATAATCAAAACAATAATTCGACTACTTTCAAAGATTAGTTTTGATTATTTTCAAAAAATAGAAACGGAAATGACATTTCAACAAATCAAAATGAATCAAATTGAAACAAAAAGCTAGGAAGTTCCGGCTGTGTCAGTCATACATAGACTATACCCTGTAGTTCGGCCGCACTGGTGCAAACCTCCTAGTGATTCCGCTAACTCTTCGTAGTGAGGACCCCGGATACCGACCTAACCACCCCCCATGTAATTTGCTTACGAATTTTGTATGGGCATGACCGCGGTATAAGGCTAACCACCAGACGTTAGCAATGTGACCGGTACAAGGGAGCTACTCCAGTATTCACTGAAAAACTGAATGAGAAAAAATTGACTTTGCAATTATTATTTTTTTTTTCGGGTACTTGAACTCACAACTTTGGGTAGTTTGAATGCCTCACTTGTGGGGCGCAGCTAAATGTAACATAAATGCGTGCAGCACTAAAAGTAGTTGGACGATGATAGCTCAGGGGTTAGGACCGTTGCCCAGAAATACCGAGTTGTGTTCAATCCTAAGTTTTTTTTTTATTTGGAAACCATTTATTTAATTTTTAAAATCATTTTTCTTGACTCATACTTCTCTTTCGATTGCGAGACTGTCTGCCATGTCATTTCCATCAATACTACCGTGGCTAGGAGTCAAGTCGATTTGCAGGACATTTTTTAAAATAATAGCGTGTTTCTAGCGTTCTTTTTAATGCAAAAATGGAAAATCACAGAGGCCGCCCTTTTGAAGGATTCTTTTTGTTATATAGTAAATAAAATATCAAACAGATAAATTTAATTATCATATGTAGGGGGCGCCACGAGGAATAATTTCAAAAATTTAATATTATAAATATTTTCATTGTATTTAGAGAATTTGTTCAAATATGAATTTGAGCTGCTTCTCAATTACTGAATCTATAGCCCACCGGGTAGAGCGGCATGTCAGACGCTGACGTTCGCATGCGGGAGGCGATGGTTCGAATCCCAGTTTTTTTTTTTTTTTTTTTTCATTTTCATTTATATTTTTTTTAAATAATCAAAAATAATCGTTGAAAGTAGTCAAATTATTTTTTTTTAATTTTTGAATTATTTTGATTATTTTATCGTAATTTCAAATAATCCCGATTTTTTCCTGATTATTTATAATCGTAATCAATAATCAATCATGGGAAACTTAAAATAATCGTAATTAAATTGATTATTTTACTTTCAAAAAATAAATAATCTAATAAGTAATAATTATGATTAAATAATCATTATTTAACAGCTATGGGGTATAGCTATACAGAAAGAGCCTGCTATTTTCTAACATAGAGATTTTGGCTCTGGTTGACCTTAAAACGGCTTTAAACAAAATAAAAAACTAAGGGCCGTTTTCTCATCTTTTTGGATATTAATCTAGAGTCGTTGAAGACACATGCATAGATATTTTAAAGGCTTCCTAAAAGCAGGCAACACACATTTTCTTAAAATCCACCTAGATTTCAAAAACATAAAGATGAGAAAACGGCCCAAAAACAATTTTGTTCCAATTCCTCAAAAATTGTTAAAACTGGCATTTCTTTTTCTTAAATTTTGTGCATAGTGCAACTGTGATGAATAATGTATAGAACAGACAACATAGAGAGAGATGAGAGAGATAGAGTGAAAGCCCCACACACACACACACACACACAAAACTGAACAACAGAATAGTTTAAACTAATCGAAATGTATGGTGTTTTATTCCTCATATATAAACCAATTGTGTAGCAAACTAAATAAAATCAAACTAAATGTTAAATGTTGAACACACTACTACAGAGTTATTAAATTGTAAAACTTAGACATACTTGAACAATGAATGGAACAAAAAGGAATATATATATACACAATACATATATTTTGGCATACAAAATTTTTACAAAAACGACAAATACTTGAAACACTTTTGGCCAGCACAAAAATACAATGAAAACAAAAACCTTTGATAGGTCGCTATGCAAAACATGCAATAAATCAAAATATATAATACACACACACACACACAAACAATACATATTTATATAAATGTTAAAGTACAATTTTTGCTCTAATTGTTTTCAAAATAGCCAACCACCAAGCGCAACTCTAACCCGTTAACGCCATTCAAAATGTAGTTGAACAAAATCTCTAATGCTCAAACGCCCAAAACCCCAAATTTAGCTTGGAAATCACATAGCCAGAAGTCAAAATGTTATTACAAAAAAAAAAACAAAAAAATAAATGAAAGAAATAAAAAATGATTCAAAAATGAAATAAACATGAAAATATTTCATTTCGTTGCGTTTTAATATGGTCAAACAGGCTGCCCAAAGGACATCCTTGTCGTCCTTCAAATGATACCGTAATGGCGTATTTTGTAATTTAAGTTCTTAGTTTTTAGGTCAAATCTTGCCTATATCCTGTCGCAGGACATCGAGACTTGGTTTTTCTGAATCCTGGCGGCCATTATAATCGATTGCAACAAAGGATGTAGATTACGGATAAAAATTCGGATTACTAAATGGCCAATAAATCTCATATCTCGCTTCCTGCAGACTGCAGCCTGCCAGATCCTTAAAATTAATCATTGCCACCAATGGAGTTATGGTCTATTTTATTTTAGAACTACCTCCATTTCTTAATGCCATCCGAGTTAACAAAATTTTTCGGCGATCCTTAGGCAACGCAAAAAAATGTCCAAAAACACATTTTAATTATGGCCTTAAGATAATTACGGACAAAATTTCATTGGCTCCAAAAATCCGCAGGACTATTTGCATGTCATTTGGCCAACATTTACACCTCACAAAAAGAATCATTTTGCCACCAGTTTGGTCCTGATCCTGGCAAGGATACGGGCGCTATGGCCTATTTTAGTTTTTGGAAAAAGGTCCTTAAAACTCGGCTCCTGGAAGGATAATCCAGGATTTGTTGATGCCATCAAATGCTAATTTACAAGGACTATCATCTGGCCAAAGCACATCCTTGTAGTCCTTCAAATGGCCGCGATATAGCAATTTTTGTAATTTTTTTTACGATTTTTTGAAAATTTAGATGATTCATGCCAAAATTTGAGGTGAAAAAATGACCCTCAAATCCTTTGATGCCAATCGATCAGAATTGTCACCAGGATTCGAAAAAACCAAGTCCCAATGTCCTGCGGCAGGATATAAGCCTATTAAAGATTATCCTTGAATCACAAAAACTGGTTGGCATAAGTACAGGGTTGCCCATATTCGACGGACCCATGTTTTTTTTTTAAAAAATCAAAGAAAAAAATAAAAATTTGGCGGTTGGCAATCTTAATCATTTAATTTGTTCCAAGTAGATTTGTTTACATCAATTTTTGAATATGATATCTCTCAAATGGCCGCCTCTGGCGTTGATGGCGTATTGTGCCCTTTTTGCAGCATTTTCCATCGTTTTCGCCAACATTTCGGCCGGAATAGCGGCTATTTCTTCACGAATGTTGTCCTTGAGCTCTTCTACGGTCCTTGGCTTGTTAACGTAAACCTTTGACTTCAAATATCCCCACAAGAAGAAGTCAGGCGGCGTCAAATCGGGCGAACGCGGTGGCCAGTCCAAATCACCACTTTTCGACATCAAACGGCCCGGAAACAATTTCTTCAGAAAATCGATTGTTATGCGACTTGTGTGCGGTGGAGCGCCGTCTTGTTGAAACCAGAACTGCCTCATACGCTTTCGACGAATAATTGGCATCACAAAATTGGTCATCATGTCGCGATAACGCTCCTGGTTGATGGTAACAGCATGGCCATTTTCATTTTGGAAGAAAAACGGCCCAATGACCGTTTTCGCACTAACGCCGCACCAAACTGTGACTTTTTCGTCATGAAGAGGCACTTCTTGAATCTCCTGAGGATTTTCAGTGGCGTAAATACGGCAATTTTGCTTATTTACGGTCCCATTCAATGTGAAATGGGCTTCATCGGACATGATAATTTTCTTCTTCTCTTCGGCCATTTCGATGACTCTTTGGGCCCATTCCAATCGACGAGGCTTGTCCGCAGGCAACAATCTTTGCGTCAATTGAATTTTGTACGGGAACAAATGCAAATCAACGCGAATAATCCGTTGTAAGTGGACCGAGCCATGCCCAACTGCTGAGAACGGCGTTTTTGGGACGTTCTTGGGGACCTCTCAACACTGGCTCGTACGGCAGCGATATTCTCGGCCGATCGCCTTGGTCGACTTTTATTTGGCCTCTTCGGATTAGAAAGAGCCTCACCAGTCGAAAATTTTTCGTATAAACGCTTAATGGTGTTCTTAGAAGGCGCACTTTTCACATTTTTTAATTTTTTAAAAGCACGTTGAGTTTTCACAATTGACTTGTTCTGTTGAATGTAAATTTCAACTATTTCAGAGCGCTCGCGTGGCGTGTATTGTTCCATGGTAAAAATCTGCTTGGACTGACGCTTCAAACGCGGTATGTCATTAAGCGATCTGACATCTCTGTCAAAAGTTATGGCGTTGCCAGATGGGTCCGTCGAATATGGGCAACCCTGTATATGAAATTAGTAAGGCATACTTGCAGGCTGCACAATTATCGAGCCGCCAAAAAATTAAAAATTTTCTGCTTCATTTCCTCGTGCTGCAGGGTTATGTTCGAATTAATTATTAATTATAGCTAAATTATTTTGTCAGTTTTCGCCACAAAAATTACCCCGAAAACAGCCCAAAATCGAAATGAAGGATACGGGAGAAATAGCCCTTTTTTAAGTTTCAGAGAAAAGTCCTTATAGCTCCGCTCCTGGAAGGATAATCCAGGATGCCATCTGATGTTAATTGGTCAGGACAGCGCATCCTTGTAGTTCTTCAGATGGCCGAGAAATTACGTATTTTGTGATTTTTTTTTTAACGATTTATTGAACATTTAGATAATTAATTAATCATGCCAAAATTTAAGGAGAAAAAGTGCGGCATGATTGCAGAGGAGCGCGAATGGTGGTCTACTTATTTTGACAAGGCACCGACGCTGCAGCGTGCCTGGGGGACCACAGGTTTAACTAAAATTAAGAAAAAAAAATTAAATATTAAACTTAAATTTTAAAGAAATAATTTAAAAATTAAATTTAAAAAAATTATTCCTTACCTCCAGTATGGGTGCGCACATGGACTCTCAAAGCGGAATAATCTCCAAATTTCTTTGGGCACTGGGAACACTTGTAGGGCTTTTCCCCAGTATGGATGCGCACATGGACTGTCAAAGCGGATGTATCTCGAAATGTCTTTGGGCAGTGGGAACACTTGTAGGGCTTTTCCCCAGTATGAGTGCGCAAATGGACTCTCAAATACGACTGCTCTACATATGTCTTTGGGCAGTGGGAACACTTGAAGGGCGTTTCCCCAGTATGGGTACGCAAATGGCCGGTCAAAACGGTAGATCGTGCAAATGTCTTTGGGCATTGGGAACACTTGAAGGGCTTTTCCCCAGTATGGGTACGCAAATGGCCAGTCAAATTGGAAGAAGTCGGAAATGTCTTTGGGCAGTGGGAACACTTGAAGGGCTTTTCCCCAGTATGAGTGCGCACATGGACTCTCAAAGCGGATTTCACTGTAAATGTCTTTGGGCAGTGGGAACACTTGAACGGCTTTTCCCCAGTATGGGTACGCAAATGGCTAGTCAAAGTGGAAGATCCGGCAAATGTCTTTGGGCATTGGGAACACTTGAAGGGCTTTTCCCCAGTATGGGTACGCAAATGGCAAGTCAAAGTGGAATTATCCGCAAATGTCTTTGGGCATTGGGAACACTTGAAGGGCTTTTCCCCAGTATGGGTGCGCACATGACGGTTCAAATCGAAACATGATCTACATGTCTTTGGGCATTGAGAACACTTGAATTTTCTCCGTTCGCCACTGTCATGCATTTGACATTTGACAGGCCTTGAAAATGGAAACTTGTTGAGGTTATCCAGCTGCTGCATGTTTAAATGAAAAATTTGTTTTCCTTTGGCCAGATGATAGTTCTTGGGAGTAGAATTACTTTGACACCGTTTTGGTCCTGCTCCTGGCCAGGATATGGGAAATTTGGATTATTTTTAAGATAGCAAAATATCTGCCTGAATGTATGCTATTGTGTACTGTTTTATTAGTGAGGCCGTACTTTGGAACTAGTTACTTATTAGTTCTTTAGTGAGACCGTACTTTTGGAACTGGCTCTTTTTTTGTGAATAAGTAGCACATTTCTTTAATGTCATTAGGTAAAAAACGGGCTTAGTATTGGAAGTGTTTAAAGATTTGTAGAAATTGGTTAGGTGTTTTTAAATGAAGATAATATTATATATTTTTTTTTTTTTTTTTTTTTTGGACAAATTTTGGGAACTGAAGGCATTTTATAATATATTTTATTTTATGTGTGTTGTGAAGCGCAAATTTTTGATTAAATTTAAAAATAGATAAGATTAATATTTAAATTAATATTTTTTTATCTATTTAATGAAGTTTCAAAATAACCGGAAATGACGTTAGTAAATAACACAGGTTTACAAATAAATACTAACATTTGGACCAGAGCAGATAACTATCTTTCTTAGTATTTTAAGTGCTGAATCGAACAATTGTCGGCTTATAACTGGATCCTCTTGACAGAAAATAATTAAATAAAGAAAATTATTTGAGGTGTGTTTTACTTCCAAGCCTAATGGCCATTTCACTAACCTTTTCAAATTTCATTGGTTTTTATGAGATCTTTTTAAATAATTCTTAAAAATGTTCAAAAACTTAAAAAATTCCGGATAATTTTTTAAGTAAACGTAGGTGCCCCTTCAATTTACTACCTCGCAATTTTTATATATCATCGCCCTTTTAAATAATTGTCCTAAAACTACGAGACTCGCGATTTTTCTTACCAAATTTTTCTACCAAAAATACAAACATAACATAAAGTATAGAACAAAAAAAACGATAACAATATTGTAGACATTTACGAATTTTTTATTTTTCAACTCACTTAAAAAGTTAAAACGGAAATTTTTAGAACATTTTTAAGATTATTTAAACTTGGGAAAAACAGAATTTCTAAAAAAATCCACATTTTCCACATTAATATAAAAATATTAAAAAAGTTATTACTTATCTTACCATCAGACGAAGTGTAAACATTCCTCACATAATACTCGTTTACCTTAATGTCTTAGGAACAAAAGAACCAGGCAAACGGACGATGATTTGAATTCAGAATTCAAAGTACAATAAACGCTTGAAATCTGCTCTGTTCCAAAACCTTGTATACGTGAGTAATTTTAGTTATTCGAAAGAAATATTTTGAAAATAAACAACCGATTCTTCCAGGGGTCTGGTTGTGTCGTGTTGAGTAAAAGTGATTTTTTTGAGCCATCTTTTGGGCAGTGATTTTTATATTACATTTAAAAGTGACTTAAATATTTTCCTTTTTCATTCTGCTACTAAAGTAGCATTATTTAATTCTTTATTTTTGGCAAGGTAAGTTTTTGACATCAATTGTGAACAGCGAGGTGTGGATCAAGATGGCGGGCGCTAGGGCGTCTGGCCAGACTGATAATGACTTGAAAAGAGTTTGACGCCGGCGCAAATTTTCAATATTTCTGGTAAAAGTAAAACCAAAAAATATAAAAAGGAAAAACCTGTGTAAAAATAACGGAGATATGAAAAAGGATTTAAAAAAAGAGTTGATAATAAAGAAGAATCTGAAAAAGAAGAGATGGATGAAGATGATAATTTTTTCTTGCCTGCAAATGAAACAGTGTTAGTGACTGTAGGTAACGAAGAAGGAATAGAAAAAATGAACGGTAATTGATGTGACTGAGGAAAGAAATGATGTTGAAGAAACTGAAAAAGTAAGGGTGCTCGTGATGAAAACAATAAGACTCAAAAATTAAGTATTAATCAAGATAATGAAAATAATAATGAATCAGCAAAGAATCAGAATGGAAACTTTGAGAAAAATACTGAAATTTTCTATGATGCAAGTCACGTTGGAGAGTTTCATGTTCTAATTGATGTTAGTAAATCGGACTCTTTTGTAGCAGAGCGTATGAAAAATGGAATGTTTTTTGTGGGAGAAAATTAAAAATATGAATATAAAAGGAATTGTGTCAATTAATGCTGCTGGCATTAAAATGTTAAAAATTCGTTTTGAAAACTATCAATATGCGAACTACTGTGTTACAAATAAGGCACTAAAAGGAAAAAAATATAAGAGCATTTATACCTAAGAGCTTTACGGAAACGTATGGGGTAATTCGAAATGTACCTATCTCTTTTTCTGAAGAAGAGATTATGAGTAATTTTTCGGGAGACTGTATACCTACGTCTGTTCAACGTTTAAAGCGTAAGGATCCAGAAAATGGTGATTTAGTTCCAACCCTATCTATAAAGTTAGGTTTTCGAGGAACTGAACTTCCTGATGAAGTTACTCTTTTCTTTGCGAAGGTGAAAGTAAATCATTTTATTCCACAAGCCAAGCAGTGTTATCGTTGTGGTCGTCTCGGACATACAAACTTTAACTGCAAGGCTGGAATGAGATGTTTGGCGTGTGGGCGTTAACTGATCATCACTCATGGAATAAATCCAAATGCTCTGTTTGGCAAAAGGAGAATGATATTGTCAGTATTATGACCATTAAAAAGTTATCACGTAGAGAGGTACTAAATGCTTACAGCATAAACAAAAGACAGGAGTTCAATATTGCAGAAAATTATGAGAATAATTTTCCTAGCATCAATAATCAAATGGGAAAGCCCAAAACAATAAACAAGGATAATAAAGTAAATAGTATCCTAAATAAACACAGATATAGTTATGTCACCAAATTAAGACCGGTTGCACCAGTACAAAAGCCTCATTATGTACTTCCTTGGAATACAGAAGAGGACAGTGGACATGAAAACACATATCCGGAAAAGGATTCGGAAAGTTTGGAAGTTCTTTTTGAACAGTTGCTAAACTTATGTCTAAAAAATTTTTCAGATGACCAGACAAATTTGTCGGTTCTGAATCAAATTCAAAATGAGTATAAAAAACAATGCGATAGAATAAATGGCGCGAAAAGTTTATTAGAGTTATCTTCACAAAGTATTCTTAAAGTAAATCAGACTGTGTCTGATTGTTAAACTTACTTATATATATTTGATTTAATAAAACTAAAAATGAAATTTTTACAATATAATATAAGAACAATCACTGTTGAAAGGAAAAAATATCATCGAAATCTTTCCCAGTCTACCTAGTCGCCCATGGCATCATCATGTTGATATGGAGGCTAGAAGTATTAAAATCATAAATAGACTAATGGCAAATTCAACGTACTCGAAATCCTCTTTATATAAAATCAAAGCTAGTCCCTCTGAGAATTGTGATATGTGTAACGTATGTGATTCTCTGTATCACTCGCTGTTCAGATGTCCAAAACATAGCCAAAATAGATTAAAATAAAAAATATTCAATCAGTTCAACAATATTAATGATATTTTAAAAACAAATGATACTCTTATATTCACAGAATTAACTAAATTTATACGAGAGTGCAACATAGACGTTTAAGTCACTTCTAATGTTTTTTCCAGGGACCGTAACTGTTATAACTTTTTGGATAAAAATTTTGAAATAACAATTATTTTCTAATTTTTACATACAAATTTTAAAATAATCGTTATTCTATGATTTTAAAATACAAATTTTGTTTTAACAGTTAAATGGTAATTTTTATATAAAAATTTTTGAATAACAGTTAAAACTAATTTTTATTATAAAAATTTAAATTAATTTTATTTTGTAATTTTTATAATAAAAAATTACTTTTTAATTGTTATGAAAAATTTTTTGTTATAAAAATTTTTATAAAAATTACTTATCTAGTAAGCGTTTGTAAATTATAGAATATCTTTGATAGAAGGATACAAGATTTACTTAAACCTACTAGATTAGTAATTTTTATAAAAATTTGTATAATAAAAAAAATTTTAATAAAATTAAAAATTAATTTTTATTATAAAAATTACAAAATAAAAAATTAAATTAAATTTTTATAATAAAAAATTAGTTTTAACTGTTATTCAAAAATTTTTATATAAAAATTACCATTTAACGGTTAAAACAAAATTTTTATTTAAAAATTATAATATAACAATTTCAAAATTTTTTTGTGATAAAAATTGAAAATAAAAATTTATCACATTTAAGGACTCGCCATTCAAAATTATGAAGATTCATGTACTCCATTTTATTAGGGGATCCATATTTCGTAGTAATTTTTTTCACTTCCATAACTGTTATTTTCGGTCCCTGGTTTTTTCTTTTGCATTTAAAACATATATTTTTTCGCTGTTTCACTGCCAGGCCCTCTCACTTTGTGGAGAGACCTTGTGTTGCCGCCAAATGTCATCGTGATGGCTGTATATAAGTCTTTTTAAAGAACTTCGCCAACCCTGGACTATCGAAAGAGATAGTCCATCTCCAAGCCCAAAAAAAAAAAAAAAAAAAAAGTGTTATGACGGATTTTGTTGACTTCCACTGCAAGACCACAATAGACTGTAAGCAAGGAGCTGTGCGAGCAGTGAGATACAATGTGTATGTCATAGTTTTACTTATTTACTTAAACCATTTAACATCTATGTTGTTTTTTTCAATAACAATGCCTGCCGGCACCAAAGACCATACAATGCATAGATGTCGTATAAACAATTTGTTGTTTGCCTGTTGTATGCAGCGTTGCCAACTCAGCTTTTTTCCCGTCAGATCTGGCTTTTTCATAGTTCAAACGGGAAAAATTGAAAACCGGGTACGGGAAATCTGGCTTTTTTGAAGAATTTTTGCTTTTTTCAGCTTTTTACATTATTTTCTTCGTTTTTAGTGAATATATTTGCAAAACTTGTAAGCAAATCGTAACTTTGTCATCTCTTTTAGCTTATAAAGCAATTTAAGCTGAGGTATTTAACTACTTTTTGTATTAACGTAACATTTTAAGAACATTTTTATAATTTTTGTTTGTCAATTAGTTTCATAGAAAAATTCTGGTGGCAGAAACATATGTATGAGTTTGCTGCTTTCGCGAAAGAGAGTCTTCAGTCAGGTCAGCATTATAAAGGCAAAGGTCTGAAACTGATGCACGTGGACAATCTTAACTCTATACTAAGTATAAGGTTTTTGAATTTTTAAAACGTATATTTACAGATTTGAGTTGTGAAGACATTGCAAATGTTGTTTTGACTATAAATTACCAATCAAATATCTCCATTTGATTGGGACAATAGATAAAATCATTGATATATTATAAAATATTCGTAAAAAGATCAAAAAAAATCAACAGCTTTTTCCAGCTTTTTTGTTGCAAAAAAACTTTTTTTGTTCCCGTTGAAAACAGCTTTTTGATGCTCAAAAGTTGGCAACACTGTTGTATGGTCTACATCAAACAGTCATGTTTATTTATTTAGTGTCTCTTTTTTGTTTAAAGGGATGGCTCCTATGCGCTCAGCTGCGGCTCAGATAAGAAAATTAAACTATGGAATCCCAATTCTGGCTTGCTATTAAAAACCTATGGTGGTCATGCGGATGAGGTAAGGATAAAGGGAATAAACATACTAGATGGCATTATTAAAATCTGTTTTCTGTTTGATAGTGTGCGTAATGTGCCAGGGAGAGGGACCGCTACAACATACAAAAGTGACAGCAACAAAGCGCAAAGCTTTTGTATCTTTAATGTGCCATCTAGTATATTCTTAGTCTTTGGATAAACTCCATGTCCCAATATCTCAGCTCTACATAGAACTATCTGTAAATTCTAAGTTTATCTGTCATATAGATATACACTGGCATGCACTTGAATAGGAACAAGCATTCTAAAATGAATATACAAATATTTGACTGAAACAAACAAATAAAATCAAAAGACAACTACTTTTTAATATTCAGTATTTCATTCTTTATTGAATTAAAAAAAGTGGCTTCCAAATTAATATAGTTTTTTTTTAATATTTTTTTGTCCAAGTTCTCAAAAAAATTGCACATTTTAATGCAGCACTTGAATAGGGACAAGAACTAAAAATTGATTTTCAACAAATGGTATATACATTTTCATTAACTTTAACGCTTAATTATTATTAGTGTTCATAATTGAAATATTTTAATAATGTGTGTGGCCACCATTTTTAGAAATTACTTCATAAATTCTATTAGGAAGAGAGTCATACAGTTCCTTTATGTAATTTAAGGATATTTCACTCCAGGCTGTGTTTATGGCATCTGTTAACGCCTGTATGTCTTCGTATTGTCTCCCAGATTCATTCACTTTTTTTGTCAACCACCCCCACACATTCTCAATTATGTTGAGATCCGGAGAATATGGGGGCCACTCCATAAGAGCCACGTTTTGCTGCTGAATCCACGTTTTTACCACCCGAGCTGTATGAATTGGGGCATTATCGTGTTGGAAAGTCCACATTAATGGTCCAAAGATGTTGTTTAGCTCAGGAAATTCTTTCTCGAGCAAGCCTTTGTAATGTGTTGCATTCATTTTACATGACACAACGTGCAGTTTGCATGTTCCATAATATGAGATAGCACCCCATACCATTACACCTTTCTCACGGCTATGGTGACGGGACAAAAAGTGTTCTTCTTTTCGAATATCATGGAAGTAATACGAAAAACCGTCCGGTCCATCCAAGTTGAAGCGTTTTTCATCTGAAAACACCACGGTATGCCATTCACTCTTTCAGGTCATATGATGTCGAACAAAGACTTGGCGAGAAACTTTACGTTGGTTATTAAGTGGTGGTTTTTTTTAAATATTAATCTTTTTAGATGTTCAGCTTTTCGTAAAACTCTCCTTACAGTGTCGACGCTTGCATTTAATTGTAATTTAGAATGAATTTTGGATGATGAACAGTGTGAATTTGAAGCTTCTCGAACAATTCGCCGCTCTGCAGTACGTGAAAGTGCTTTTTTGGTGCGCCCTTTCATGTTATTCCCATAATTTGATGGGTTTTTAAGAAAATTGCATATAACATTTTTGCTTTTTCCAATTTTTTCAGCAATTTGCCTGTACGTGGGTTACACTCCTTATACGCAAGTATTTTGCCTTTTTCAACAGCAGTTAGCGCTTTTACGCGGCCCAAATTTTTTTTTTTTATTTAAAACGTTTCAATGTTGACAAAATATAAAGTTAATCGCGTGGAGTTTTTCTTAGAATGACGAAATCACATTTGTCCCTATTCAAGTGCATGCAAAAAAGATCAACATTCTTGGAATGCTCAAAGCAAAATTAAAAATAAATGGTAACGGTAAATTTTCGAGGTCCCTCTCTTACTTCCATAGTTTGTTTATACTCTATTCGTCAGAAAACAGTAAACACCATTAAAACAGTAACAGTAGATTAAGAAAAAAAATAAAACGAAACAAATAAAATTTTTTATCCCTATTCAAGTGCATGGCAGTGTATAGTAGATGAAAAATCGTCCCTAAATATCATTTCTTCTCTTATAGGTGACCGATACCGCTGGTAGCTGTGACAGTAGCTACATAGTTTCAGCTAGTTTAGATAAAAGTATTATCTACTGGGATGTATCAACGGGTAAGTAGTTTCCCCCTAGCTTTTTCTCCATTTAATATATTTTTATTCTTACTCTTAAGGAACACCCGTTCGTCGCCTGCGTTCTCATGCCGGTGGAGTGCGTTGCGTCTGCTTCAATGAGGATTCCTCCATTGCCATTTCCGGGGGACGTGACAATGCAGTCATGTGCTGGGACATACGAACGCGACGCCTAGACCCGGTTCAGGTGATGAAAGAGGCCAAGGATTGCATTACCCGAGTTTTAACCAATCAAGACAAGATCTATGCCTCTTCTTTGGATGGTTGTGTCAGACAGTATGATATACGTATGGGTGAATTAACCTGCGATAAGCTGGGTGAACCCATTACCTATTTAGCTCAAACCAAGGATGAACAATGCCTGGTGGCGGGTTGTCAGGATAGTGTTGTTCGTTTGCTAGACTGTGAAACAGGCGGCTTATTATCGGAATACAAAGGCCATAAAGCAAATGATTATCACATTGAGTGCGGTATATTGGCAAATGATGCACATATTGTGGCCGGATCAAGTGAAGGAACGGCCTGGGTGTGGGATCTGTTGGAGGCAAAAGTATTGCAACGCATACGCATAAGTAAAAAAGTTATAAAATTTTCAAAAATTTGTTAATTGCAATTTGTATGTTCTTCTTTAAGGTGACAATGGCGGAGTCGTACATTCTTTGGCCACACATCCCAAGCGTCAGGAATTGCTATTTGCCAGACGAAGAGATTTGTATGTCTTCACTACCGATATACAAATTGAGGAGGAACAATTGTAAATTATTTAGTTTAAGTAAAGATTAGATTAGAATTAAAGCAAGACACGAGTAAATCTGAAATCAGTTGAAGAGATTGGATATCAATTATATACCTGGTCGAAATAAATATTGGGACACTTCATTTTTTTAACACAAAATCGTAAATTGCATTTAGTTTATTTTTTTTTATTTTTTTCATAAATATAGAGAATTAATGAATTGAAAACAAATTAAAATTTTGTAATTTCCATCCACGAAAATCTAAATCCTTTTGTTTGCTCCCTTAGAAATAATTTTTGTTACACTAGAAAGAAAATATTTTTATACACTTGAAAAGTGTATATTATTTTCAGTTTGTAACGATGAAATATTCTACGACCCCATAACTATATATCTTGTCGGACGACGACCGAGTTCATTTCCGCTTGTCCGTCGTCGTTTCGTTGTCTTCTTCTCTTTCTCTGTTTCTACGCAAACTAGTCTCTCAGTTTAAAGCTATCGGCTAAATTTTGCCAGAGTCTTTTTTCTGCACGCAACTAATATGTCGGAACCGGCCGATCGATGACTATATCCTGAACGATCGTCAAAAATAAGTCTTATGAGAAAAACTTTTTTTTCCATCGTAGCGTCACCAATCGTGATAATTAGTTTTATATGTTTCCCAGAATTCGGAAAAAATTTATCAAAGAGACTATAGCATAGCTGCCAAAAACGGTCGGTCAAAAAACTACTAAAAACTTTTGTTTTCCATCGTAGCGTCCCAATCTTGGTGTTGTTGTTTTATGCTTTCATAATTGTGAAAAATGTATCAAAACGGAGACTATATCATAGCTGCCATATAAAGGGTCGGTCAAAAATAACTAGTCTTTTTGTTTTTCATCGTAGCGTCAATCGTAGTATTCGTTTTGTTCACAATTTCGAAAAAATTTTCTAATGAATACAATAGCCCTGAACGATCGGTCGGAAAATAAGTCTTGTGAAAAACTTTTTGTTTTATCGTACGTCATAATCTTTGATAGTTTTATGATTTCAAATTCTGGAGTATCACTTTATATATGCCTAAAAACGGTCGGTCAAAACAAGTCATGAACTTGTTTTATCGTACGTCCACTGTATGTTTTTATGCACAATTTTTTAAAAATTTTAAAAATCGTCTATAGCATATTGGGACCGTCCCGGAAAATGTGTTTTACTGAAGTTTTTATGGTATCTATTTTTTTATCGTTTAATTTTTTAATTCGTTCTTTCTTATTTTTACGGTTAAACATTAGTACGTTTTCTGTTTAAACTCGGCACAGTCGAAGTTAGCTTTGCCTTCTCGTTTTTAATATTATAGTCAGAGGAATAAAATGTATTTGTTTTACCTAATAGTGGGTACTGCCTCCATGATTTGAAATAACTTCAGCCAAGCGTTTAGGCATTGATATTACCAAATTTTTTAAGGTTTGTTCTTCGATTTTGGCCCATTCTTCGATAATTGCTTTCTTGAGCTCGGCCAAATTTTCAAATTGTCGTCCATTGCTATAAACTTTGTTCGAGAGTATACCCCGAACATTCTCAATCGGGTTTAAGTCGGGACTACAAGAAGCTGGCCACCCCAAAAGATCAATTTTCCGATCCTCAAAAAACTGCTTTGACGCTTTGGATACATGGATTGCAGCGTTATCCTGTTGAAAAATCAACTTTTCCTCCCAGAATGTTTCGCTAAACGGTATCAAAACTTCGTCCATAAGGCTTATGTACATCTGAGAATTCATTCGTGTTGATACAAAACATACAGGGGATCTTCCAGGGTGTCCAAATGCAGCCCATACCATCAGAGATCCTCCACCAAAATTGCGAGCATAGCAGGACTTTCGTTCACGACGGATATCTCTCCAGTACATCATTTTTCCGTCAGGACCACCAAGTTGAATTTTTTTCGTCACTGAAGATAACGTTTTCCCATTCACTTGTCCAAAATTTGTACTTTTCTGCCAAAAGCAGTCGAGCTGTTTTATGTCTTGGTAAAAGCATAGGTTTGCGAACCATTTTTTCATATTTAATGTTATTATCAGAACTTAATATTTGCTGAATACGACGGGGGGTGATCTTAAGAGACAGTTTAGCCTTTATATCCCGTGAACTAGTCGCTGTATTTACAGCCAAATTCTTTATTTGTCGTTTGGTTCGTTCTGACACTGTGGAAGGTCGGCCCCTTTTAATTGTTTTATTGTATGCTTCCGTGTTTTTTTTAAATTTTTGAACAGTATTCTTGCTAATTTCAACAATATTGGCTATTTCGCGAATGCTTTTGCCTTCATTGCGCAGATTAAGGATAATATTTTGCATATTCTCCGACAGCTTTACTCCATTACCCATTATTTCTGTTTTTACTTGTCGCACTATATTAAATTAAAATTTTTTTAGTTTTAAATAACTTAATTTTCTTATACACAGATAGTAAGAATCAAATACTCACCTTATCTTACGAAAATCTTAATAAACAGTCTTCAACTTTCTTGTTGGTGTACCAATAATAATTTCGTACTAGGAAAAAAATCACATTTCACAACACTGGTCAAGAAAAAGCCCCAGATTATAAAAATCAAACTTTTAACATGCCGATACTTACATGTTGCAGCACATTAAAAGAAATTGTTTGTGTCATTTAAATGCTTACCAATTTTTATTAACGGTGAAAAATAACTATAATACGTGAGTGTCCCAATATTTATTTCGACCAGGTATATAAAATTTGGGAACATTCTTGTAAAGTTTAATTTTTCTAACTTATGTCTTTGAATTTTACCTTTGTAATATTAATGGCATAATATACATAAGAAGTCAAAATCCACAAAATTATGGAAATGGCATATAAAATCAGCAAATCTGTTTCTGGCCCAACTTTTGAAAATGTAGCCGGTGATTTAAACTTTATGGAGACCTCATCAAATCACGACTCCTTTGACATAACGTATATTCCACCAGATCCAAGTAGAAATATTTTATAGTACGATGAGGGCAGTATTTAACTTGACGCTTCCAGCGTTTGTCAAGAAAAGCAATATAATGTGGCGTAAAGGCGCACTGACCTGCTTCATTGAACGCTTGCCCGCGACTGATTAGATTTGAGCATTTGTTTACTCCGGGTTCCGGTGTGATTCCCTTTTATAAAAAGATCACCAGGTTGCCTGAAAATATTTCCACAAGAAAAAAATGATGAAAAACGTAGAAATTTCGTTGAGGGAAAAAGGAAAAACCATTTATTTGACATAATTTTTCGTAATGTTTTTTTTTTTTTTTTTTGTATGTATTTTTTTTTTGTTGTATTTTTTTAATAGAGCATGAATGTATGTAGTATGTATGATCTGGCTTATATATGCTTCAATGTGGTTGTTGTTGTTGTTGCTGTTGTTGGTTGTTTTTTCTTTTTAACTATAAACGGCCTGCATATTTGTTACTTAAACTAAAATATGTTCAAAATGCCAGAACAGACAAAAGCACGACAAGTAGTTCAAAAGCTGCGCAAACAACACTCTCTTTTTCATCATTCTCATGCTCTCTCTCCTGAATGGATGGGGGTGGGGGGAAATCAAAAGGACAAAGCCAGGTCGATGATGGAATTATTACTAGTGTGTGGCGATGGTGATTAAAATTTAAGAGTTCAAGACAACATTTGTATTTTTTTATCAAGCAAACAAACTATTGAAATGAGTAACATAAAAATATTAAGCCGATTATATTCGCTATGCTCGCGGTCACTGTTGAGCAAAAGCCTTGATCTGTCTAACAGTGACCACTTAACAGCACCATTTTTCTTCAATTCCATAACGAAAAGTGTTTTTACAGTGACCCAAATGAATGTAGTTTCTCTTCGATTTTCACATATTTTGCCATAGCTTACCTAATCCTACACCGATTTTAAAATGAAAGTTACAAAATCACTGCCCATAAATAGGCCTACAAATAAGTCTAAGACCGCTTAATACCTAAAGTTGAACGTTTTCGACTTATTTAGCTCAAAACTTAAAAAAATTGAATTTCTTTGAATTTTTTGTCCACAAAACTTTTACTTAAAAATTAAGGAAAATTCGCAAAAAACATTAAAAGTATTTGATTTTGTTCCCTGATTCTAGTAATACATCAAGTCTTCGTCAAACAAGTTACAATGAGTTGAAATCTATGGTAAAACGGCCAAGAACTACAGACCTATGACTACAGTTCCGGGTTTCATTCCACTCGAATGTGGAATGTGATAAACTATAAAGGTAATTGAAAAGCTGTATTTTTACTTGTTTGACTTCTCATATGAGTTATGGGAAGTTAAAATCTGTCAAATTTTAGTGCAAAATCCTATCAAAACTCTCTTATGAGTTTCTCATATCAGTTTTTTGACAGCCAAGTCACAACTTCCTGAGGTATTTGTCAGTCATCTTATATAACATCTCAGAATAGTGAAAATACAGCTTTACTTTTAATCAAGGCTGCAAACCTCCAAAATTTTGGAGAAGGTTCGGTTCGAAGGTTCGAACCCGTGGATTTTGTTCGGGGTCCGGTTCCTGGATCGTCTAAACCCCAGGTTTTGGTTCGAAACAAGGTTCACTTGAACAATTTTTGTATAAATTCGAAAAGTCTTATTTCTGAAATCAAATAATCTTGCATAGAGATTAAAACAAGTTCGGAATTGCAATGTCATAGTGAAGGACCGAAAAGTAACTAAAAGTTCGGGTTTTTTTCCGTAATAACAAACTAAAATCAATCTCGTGTGTTGTTGAAAAAAGTCTATTTTGAGTTAAAAACAAACATACCCGAGTCAAAATCGGACAAGAATTTCAGAATTGGAAAATCCGTATTCATCGGGATTGATTTTAGTCCAAATATCTGGGAATTATTCCTCTGTATAGGCACTAAATTTTCCAGGAGAACTTCATCTATACGCGAACTAAGTTAGCGCTATATTTTTGATGTCTTCGCTTTTAGATCTTTTCTAACTTTTTTTTAATTAATTTTTCAATGTATGCTCTCTTGGACATTAGTTCCTTCTTTATAATCAGACTCTTCAAGATTTTGTTTTAAATATTCTCATTAAGAATTTCTTTCGTTTGAAAAATTACTTATTTTTGTGAACCGAACCTTATTTTTGGAAAAAGTTGTCCGGTTCGGGTTCAGGTTCGAGGGGTCAAAAATGTTAGAGGTTTGGTTTATGGTACGGTTCGGGAAACCCAAAAAACCCGAACCGAACCGGTTTTTAGAGGTTCGGTTCCGGACCGGTTTGCAGCCCTGCTTTTAATTCGACGGATTGGATATCAAAGTCATTTAACCGAATATACTCCATCAGTTTTATAGAACTATAGAAATTTTGTCGTTAAATTTTTGAGACACAAATTCAAAGTTTTCAAAAGAAACTTCAACACTTTTCAATTTTTCCGAATTTTCGTGAGTTTTTGAAGTTGAAATTCAAACTATTTCGAAAACAATTAATGCTAGGTTTACAATGACAAATGACAGAAAATTAAAAAATTTTTGCCCTGAAAATTACGGGAATTTGACTCAAAATGACTCAAAAAGAGGCAAACCCAGTCTAACTTCAAGTGTAAAGTGTTTTTTACTTATTTGTACGCAGTGATTTCGTATATTGCATTTACAAATCGGTGTAGGATTACGAAAGATATACCGTTGAGGAAAAATAGCTTAAATAGAAAACGAAAAATTTAAAGAATTCTGATTCTTTGTTTTCTGTTTTGGGAACCCATATCTATTAGCAAAAAAAAAAAAAAAAAAACACTGTTTCGAAAGTTCAAAATTATTAGACAGCGGATTTTGCATATTTTTAAATAATGTATAATTCTAGAGGGCCAAGCTGAAAGTTTTAAAGAGGCAGAAAAAAATCACAAAAGGTTCTGTAAAAACCAGGGACCGTAACAGTTATAAGTTTTATCAAAAAAGTCATTATTTAACAGTTATATTTTGCGTTTTATAATAAAACTTGGGAAATAACAATTATTTTTGGATTTTTATTTTAAAACTCCGGAAATACCAATTATTTTATGATTTTAATTTTATTACTCTGTTCATAACAGTTATTTTTGATTTTTATAAAAAAAATTTTCATGATAACAGTTATTGATGACTTTTATAAATAAAAGTCATCAATAAAAATTATTCAAAGACTTTTATTTTAAAAGTCATAGCATAAAAGTCATTTGCATATATCGCAATGATAGAGCCATTGAGGACCAAATCGTAAACATATACTTGATCAACTCGGCAAGAGTAAACGACCCACTTCGTATTTGTTTTTAAGCCAATTGACATAGACATCGACTTAATGAAATATTGGGAAGAAAAAAAATTTGCTCTTTCCCATTTGTATCAACTGACAAAGGTTGTCAACAGCGTGCCCGCTACTCAAGTAAGTGTAGAGAGAGGATTTTCTGCACTAAAATTGGTATTGACACACTTGAGATATAATTTGTCTTCCGAATCCTTGCAAAAGATTTTACTAATAAAATTAAATAATAAATAAAATTTTAATTTGATGTTACTCGAACTAGTCAAGCTGATTAAGATTATGTTTACAAGTTTTTCCTCAATGGCTTTATTATTGCGATATATGCAAATGACTTTTATGCTATGACTTTAAAAATAAAAGTCTTTGAATAATTTTTATTGATGACTTTTATTTAAAAAAAGTCATCAATAACTGTTATCATGTAAAAAAATTTATAAAAATCAAAAATAACTGTTATGATCAGAGTAATAAAATAAAAATCATAAAATAATTGGTATTTTCGGAATTTGTAAAATAAAAATCGAAGAATAATTCTTAATATAAAACTTTTATATAAAAATTGCAATATAACTGTTAATTTCTATTTTAATTGTTACCAGTAACTGTTATATCCGGTCCCTGGTAAAAACATATTTTTACACTGGCCTACTAGGATTGAATTTGATTTAAAAATATGCAAAATCCGCTGTCTAGTTATTAGTCTATGTTGGACGACTTTTGCAAACTATGGCGTGATAGACCTTACGCACCAAGTGTCAAGTTATGAATTAAAAGCTTTTGAATGATCGCCACTTTAGTAATAATTCCATCATATCCAGGTCGAAGGCACAGCTTTAGAAGCTGCCAGAGCTTTAAAAGCTGACAGCTAGGAAACGTCAACGCTAGGCATTCGAGTTGGCTTGGCTTTGACAGCGCAAAAAGAGAGAGAGGCGGCAGCATAGATTTATGTGCTTTTTGTCTGGGGGGCGTTCACTTAAATAGAATTGTTGTTATTTATGTGGTTGGTTTTTTTTTTTTTTTTATATATATATATAATATTTATATATGTATGTATTTTGTATTTTTTGTTTTAGTAAGTATATAATGTAATGTTGCGTTGCTTAATGTGGGTAATTTATATATAATTTATATATGTATATATATATATATTATAGTTTATATAATAAACGATTTTTTCTTCTTCATCTTCCGTTTTTTGTTTTTTTTTTTTTTATAATCATCTTTTTTTACACAAATATATCAACAAAAATAATAATAAGTTTCATTCAAGTATTTAATAAAAAAAATAAAAAATAATTTAATGCGAAGGTTTTGTAGAGTTCAAGGAATATTTTTTTTTTCTTGTCTATTTTTTTTTTTCTTCTGTTTTTGTACTCTGTCAAAAAAAAAAAAATCAAAAATTGTTCATGTATTTTTTTACATTACATGCTGCCTGCTCTCTTTTAACAGTGACTTAACATAAACAGAGACAAAAGTAGAGCCCAAGAGAATGCTTTACTTTTTGAACAGGTTAGTTCTGTTGCTGTTGCTGCTGCTGCTGCTGTTAGAGGCAAATTTCTGTTTAGTAGCGCCCTTGGTTTTAGGATAGAGCAATCAGGATGAGGGCAATTGTTTGGCCACTATCACACCCGGACGACACTGCTTCAGCGCTGTGGTAATGGTCAACTGCTGCTGGTTACTGGAGGAGGAGGCGGACGAGGTGGAGGCGGAAACTGGACCGGTTTGAACCTTAAAAATGGCCGTGGGTGTGACTGCTCCCCCACTGCTCACTATGCTCGTATCCTTGGCAGATTTGGCTGTTATAATGACCTGCTTGTTACCTTTGAGTTGCAAAAACGGACGCAGTTCAGCCAAGGCGGCATGATGCTGTTTGCCGGTGGTGGTCAAGGCCAAGGGTGCTTCCTGCGCCAATCGATGACGCACCGCATGATGATGATGATGCTGCTGACCAGTGACCAAATGATGCTGCTGGTGTTGCTGGAGTTGTGATGATGCTGCTGCTGCTGCTGCTGTTGATACTGTTTATGTTCGGCCCCGCCATCGGCAAACAAATGATCACCCTCCAGATGGCGTATGGCTTCCACTATGGTCTCCAGATTCTGACGCGAACGCGTAAAACCCACCGGCTGATCCAATTTCTCCGCCTTGACTTTGATAATCTTTTCATTGATGCGCTCTACCTCCACTTTGGGTGTCGCCTTGATAGCCGCCTGTAATATGGCCGCACTGGGTGTACTCCCCTCGGCATAAGCTTTGGCTATGGCATTCACATTCACCTCATTCTCCGATTCTGTGGAACTATTCGATGACAATATCACCTCCTCATGCACTTGATCTTCGCTAATTATTTCCGCTGCCGCATCTGCGTCCAGCTCCTCTATGCTGGAGCATACCACCACCTGCTGTTGACCCGTCATCTCATCTATCTCCACATAGGATACTGTGCCGCCCAGCTCTTCCAGTTCATCGCTTCGTACATAGTTATCCGTATGCTCTATCACCTCACGTTGCAAATAGCCACCGCTCACTCCGGTGGCCGCTGCCACGGCTGCCGTTCCGGGTGGCGCTGTAGCCACACTATATAGCTGCCTTTTAATCATTTGCAGCTCATCCTCCAGCAAACGTCTCAGACTCCTTTCCTTCTCCAATTGCTTCTTCATTTCCAGCAATTCTTTGGCCGCTATTATGCTGGCATTATTCAATTTGGTGACTGCCGCTGCTCCACCGGCACCGCCTGTTAGCAGAGTCATCGGTTCGGGTGACATGGAGCCCAAACCCTCATCCGAACTATCGCTGATCGTTTGTATATTGATCACATTGTCGGTCAGTTTGCGTTTCTTAATGGCCACCACGGCACTGCTGCTGCCTCCATTGGCGGCATTGGCATCGTTGTAATTGGGATCGCCCGAAGAGTTGGTACCACCGCCCGCTTCATGCTCGCCCACCTGGCGTTTCAGTTCGCTGTTTTGTGTCAGCAGCTGTGTTTTTTGATTCTCCAGTTCGACTATATACTGGAAGGTCTGTTGTAGGATGGCAGCCTGCAAAAAAAAAAAGGTACAAGAATTGGTAGGAGAAATTAGTAAAAAAAAAAACGAGAAGGCAAAGCTAACTTCGACTGTGCCGAAGTTTTAATACACTTGAAAAACTTTACTCCAACTGATTTAACCAGTAAAATATATATAGGATATAGATATCAGATATTAAAAAATTTTTAAATCATTGATAATAAAAATTTGATACCAAAAACAAAAAACTTTTCTTAGTAAAACACATTTTCCGACCGATCGGTCCTATGGCAGCTATATGCTATAGTCATCCGATTTTTGATAAATTTTTTCCAAAATTATGTAAAAGCATATAAAACTAATATATACCAAGATTGGAGACGCTACGATGGAAAACAAAAAGTTTTTCTCACTAGAAGTAGTTTTTTGACCGACCGTTTCTATGGCAGCTATATGCTATAGTCATCCGATTTTGATAAATTTTTTTCAAAATTATGTTGGAAGCATATAAAACTAATATATACTACGATTGTGACGCTACGAGAGAAAAAAAGTTTTTCTCCACAAGACTTAGTTTTTTGACCGACCCGTTTATATGGCAGCTATATGCTATAGTCATCCGATTTTGATAAATTTTTTCAGAATTATGTGGAAGCATATAAAACTAATATATACCAAGATTAGTGACGCTACGATGGAAAACAAAAAAGTTTTTCTAACTAGAACTAGTTCTTAGACCGATCGTTCCTATGGCAGCTATATGATATAGTCATCCGATCCGGCCGGTTCCGACATATTAGTTGCGTAGTAAAAGAAGCCTCTTTGCAAAATTTCAGCTCGATAGCTTTAAAACTGAGAGACTAGTTCGCGTAGAAACAGACAGACAGACAGACGGACGGACGGACGGACAAAGCTCAATCGACTCAACTCGGCGTCCTGATCAAGAATATATATAGTTTATGAGGTCGGAAATGAATATTTCTATGCGTTACAAACTTCTGGGCAAAATTAATATACACTTTTCAAGTGTATAAAAAAAATAAATTGTTTAAGGTTTTTTTTTCGGTAAATTTATAGTGGGCAGCACTAAGAAGAATACCGCCGCTGTTGTACATCATAAGAGATTGCCGAGAAGCTAAACGTATCACATAAAACACTTGGATACGTAAATAAGCTCGATATTTGGGAAGCGTATCAATGGGCGCGTCCAGCAGAGACACGTGATCACAGATGTTCTAATTATTTAGGGGGTGTCTTGTTAAATTGACATTTGATAAAGCTTCATGTAAATATCATATTAAACATAAGAGGAAACGTAGTCTACGAAAATTACCAAGAAATAAATCATTGATTAGGGAGCAAGTTGTTCTGCTGAATGCGGCCATTATTTGCGATTTATTGCAGAATCGTCTCGAAAACAATCAGATTTTAAAACGATTCATAACTAGGAATGAAAAATAAGTTGTTTACTATAACGTTAAGCAAAAGCGATCATTAAGAAAGAGAGATGAGCCGATTCAAACCACATCAAACGCCGATATTCTTTAGATCAAGGTAATGCTGTCTGTTTGTTGGAATTGTAAGGTGTCGTCCACTTTGAGATGCTACCCCAAATTAAATTGGAAGTCTATTGACTCGATTAGGACAAACGAAAATCATGGAGAAGCATCCCGGATAAAAACGCATGTCGACGGACCCATCTGGCAACGCCATAACTTTTGACAGAGATGTCAGATCGCTTAATGACATACCGCGTTTGAAGCGTCAGTCCAAGCAGATTTTTACCATGGAACAATACACGCCACGCGACGCCTGAAATAGTTGAAATTTACATTCAACAGAACAAGTCAATTGTGAAAAATAAGCTCAAAATTATCATGTCCGATGAAGCCCATTTCACATTGAATGGGACCGTAAATAAGCAAAATTGCCGTATTTACGCCACTGAAAATCCTCAGGAGATTTCAAAGAAGAAGTGCCTCTTCATGACGACGAAAAAGTCACAGTTTGGTGCGGCGTTAGTGCGAAAACGGTCATTGGGCCGTTTTTCTTCCAAATGAAAATGGCCATGCTGTTACCATCAACCAGGAGCGTTATCGCGACATGCGATGACCAATTTTGTGATGCCAATTATTCGTTGAAAGCGTATTAGGCAGTTCTGGTTACAACAAAACACCCCCCCCCCCCCCACCCCCCATAACAATCGATTTTCTGAAGAAATTGTTTCCGGGCCGTTTGATGTCGAAAAGTGGTGATTTGGACTGGCCACCGCGTTCGCCCGATTTGACGCCGCCTGACTTCTTCTTGTGGGGATATTTGAAGTCAAAGGTTTACGTTAACAAGCCAAGGACCGTAGAAGAGCTCAAGGACAACATTCGTGAAGAAATAGCCGCTATTCCGGCCGAAATGTTGGCGAAAACGATGGAAAATGCTGCAAAAAGGGCACAATACCCCATCAACGCCAGAGGCGGCCATTTGAGAGATATCATATTCAAAAATTGATGTATTCTTGAAACAAATTTACTTAAAAATGATTAAATTGCCAACCACCAAATTTTTATTTTTTTTTTATTTTTACAGATTAAATAAAAAAAACATGGGTCCGTCGAATATGGGCAACCCGCTGTAGTCAAATTGTTATTTCATAATTACAAGGCGATAAAAACGATAAAATTCCACGTAGAACGGAATTTTGCCGGCATGGAATTGCTCAAAAGATAGTCAAATACATAATCGATTTCCGTAAATAATAAAATCACCGTTGAATTTATACTTTCCCACTGCGTAAGGAGTACGTTTTTCCTTCCTAGCCTGTTAAGCCGTTTGCTAATCATATCCCACCCAAAATATTGTGGTAAACATAAATCAGCACAGTTAATAGCATCTCCTACAATCAAGACAATAAAAACCATTCACAAGACGATGTCACTCAACACATTGAAACATACAAATGCACATACATATGCATAAAGTCGCAGCGAGAGACTGCAAAAGCATAATTGCTGAGAGTTGACTTAATTGCCACAAAAAAAAAAAAAAAAAAAAGAAAAAAAAAACATAAAATGCCTTGGCTTCATCTTCATGTTGGGGTTTTGCTTTGCATTTTGCATGAGTAGTGTGTTGTTGTTGTTGTTGTTGGTAGTTTTTCTATAGTAAACAGTGTAGTAAAGAGTCTGATGTTGCCAAAAGGTGAAGGAACTTGTGTCCTTCAAAATGCGCGCGCGCTGAGCATGGCAAAAGTTTGCTCTTGTTTACAAATTGCACAACACTGGCTCTATATAGGGAGGGGAGCACAAAAAAAAAATGTGCGTGGGCGCATAGAAAGTTGCATCTGGGCAAAGGAATGCAAAAGAAAAAACATATCATACATTTCTTTGCCTTTGATTAAGACACAATAAATCTTTTTGTTCTACTGTTGTTGTTTTTGTTGTTGTTGTTGCAGTCATAAAACTTGTTTGGGGCTCTACTGCTTGTTGTCGGAGGTCACAACTACTTAACGTCAGACGCCGGCATCGGAATCGGCACAGCTGCTTCTCTCTCGCTCTTCAATGGCACAGCTGTCTGGGGGCTGTTGTTTTGATTGAGTGGGTAGGGGGGGGGGGACAGGGGGACAGGTTGCACGTTGTGTACAGTTTTCTCAGGTTTTTAGTGATAAAAATCAGAGATGACAGCCACATCGTTGCGCGCATATTTTTTTCATATAAAAATAACATAGCACATTTCAATTTTCTAGCTGCAGTTGGTTGTTGTTGTTGGCGGTGCTATGCACTCTAAAGGTCGTTCATTGACTTCGGGGCGGCGGCGTTTATTAGAGAATTTGTGGCGATTTGTATTGGAAATGCACCTATGTAGATTGGAAGTCCATTGGAAAGATAAACATGACCGAGAAAGGGAGTGCCCCCGCCAAAAAGGGTTTGCTTTTCGAACAATTTGCCATGAAGAAGACCGTTAGAGGCCTAAGAGTTGGTTAAACTAGAAGTATGTTTTGACAAGTGCTCCCAGGATAACGTATTGTTAAGAGAAAATCCAAAACTATTTGCTCTGTGTACATATTCAATATTTACTTCAACAAATTCAAGATACCCTAGGGCTTCAGTGCCAAAAATAGACCCAGAGCAGTTCCTGGGTTTATTAAGCGTTGGTCTAAGGAATTTGATGATCCCTATACGACCAAAATTCTTTATACTTCTCTTGTCCGTCCAATTCTTGAGTATGGTTCATGTGTGTGGTCTCCACAATATTCGATCCATCAAGATAGAATTGAATCGGTGCAAAAACAATTCCTATTGTTTGCTCTTCGTGGTTTGAATTGGAATCCTGAGGTCCGGTTACCATCGTATTCTAGTAGACTTCTTTTAATAAACCTTCCCTCCTTAATTAACCGAAGAGTTATGCTTGGTGTAATCTTCATACATAGACTAATAAATGGTGAAATCGACTCATCAGAGTTGCTTAGTCAAATTAATCTTAGTGTTCCTGTTAGACAGACACGTAACTATATCCCCTTATCTTTAAAACGTTGTACTACTAACTATGCTTTGCATGAGCCGTTTCGTGTCCTTTGTGCTGACTACAATAAAATCTTTCGAGTAATTAGTTTAGAAGATTCTATTTTTGCTATAAAAACCTCTATATTAACGTATTTAGCCCGTAGTTTGCTTTAATTCCGTGTTTTTCTACGCGTTTTCGTGTCACTCGTTTGTGGCAGCGCCCCCCGGTCGGTTGGGCGGGAGGTGGGCTGCTATTTTGCCTGGGGTTCGCGCGTAACAAGCTTCGGCTTGGTGTCGCTTGGGCCACTTGAACGTACTGCGCATTGTACATCAACGTCAAAAAAAAAAAAAAAAAAAAAAAAAAAGGGACTCCCCCAGCAAAACCCTTTTAGAATGTTTTTTGGAGCGATGATCCATCCAAATTTATTCGATTAATATGGGATTGGAGCAACGACTCATTGCATCTGTTACTCTACTGTTCCGTATAGGGAGTCCCTAT
This sequence comes from Lordiphosa mommai, assembly GCA_018904225.1. NCBI lineage: Eukaryota > Metazoa > Arthropoda > Insecta > Diptera > Drosophilidae > Lordiphosa > Lordiphosa mommai. The sequence goes on from JAEIFT010000853.1 coordinate 28,803, forward strand.
TGTGTTCCTCACTGGGAATTGGGACGGGAATCTTTTCAAAAGAACTGGCAACACAGCTCTCATTCCGTCTACCGATTGGTGTAGCGTTTTTCAGGCAGAGATCTATGCAGTCTGGATAAAACACCAAGGAACATATCAATCCTGCTCGACAGTCAGGCTGCTATTAAAGCTCTGTCGTCACTCAACACCGACAGCAATCTAGTCCGCAGCACAGTGACTGCACTAAATCAAATCCGGCAGCATCCTCCATCACCCTCGTCTGGGTACCTGGGCCACTCAGGCATATCAGGCAACGAGGGAACAGACGGTACCGGACGACAAAGACCCATTCAGGATATTCAGGATAGGACAACCAGAACCAAGGCAGAACGACAATGGGACATCGCACCGGGTTGTCTCCCGATCACTCTGGCCTGGGTAAACCATTCTACCATCTAGGAAAGGATCCGCGCAAGCGGTAACGGACGTACATAGACCCATTCAGGATATTTAGGATAGGACAACCAGAACCAAGGCAGAACTACAATGGGACATCGCACCGGGTTGTCACATCTCCCGATCACTCTGGCCAAGATATGTGCCAAAAGGATTAGTATTATGATAGGAGTCATAACGGGGCACTGCACCATAGGTCAAATGGCTGCTACGACTTTTGTCGTAGCTGTAGGAATAAGGAGGAGATAGAAAGCATCCAACACCTTCTATGTGACTACCCTGCACTTCATAGGAATCGAACCCAGTACCTGGGTAAACTATTCTACGAAGATCTGGGTTGTCTGGCAAACTTGCCCGTAGGGAACTTGGCTCTTTCATCGACTCCTCAAAATGGTTCTCATAGACATCAATCAAGTTTTTGCGTAGATACTGAAGAACTGGGAAAAGACATCGTTTCCCCAAGTTATATCTAACTATAAACAAGCAATTCGTGTATAAGATCTAGTATACTTACACAGTCCAACGCTAAATACCCGTTTTATAGACCCATAAATTCTGAATCTTGAACTTCTCAACATCACCTCAAACCAGTTTTCAAATAAACTAGGTTCGCGTCTAGGGCACTTTTGTAGTAAACACCGTAACAACAGTTTTAACTGGAATGTAAATAATTCAAGATAAAATTCTACAAAATTCGGAATATACGACAGGGCATTGGGACATTCAAAAAAAATGGCACTTAAATCGAACAATGGAAGGTACCGCCAGAGGAGGCAAACCTAAATTCTTGAATATCTTCAAAAGCGCACGGTAGATTTTGATAAAAATCAAATATTTTGATGGTGTAATTGGCTAAAACATGTCCTGAAGAGATGGTACCCGGCAGCAAAAAACCGCTATCCGCGAATTTCGAAAACCGAACTTCTAGCCATAACCAAATAAAAATACTGCGTTTTCGTTTTTCCAAAGAAGCCTTGGACTATGACTGTTTTTGATAATTATCAAAAGAGATTTATTTGCTTTGAGATATTCCAGTTGGACTCCACCAAGTTGCTGATTAGATGCCGTTCCCCTCTAAAAATGTCATATGGTAATCCTCTTGGTGGTCATATGCTTGATTTTCAGCTACCCATTCCAACGCATCATATGGTAGGTGGTAGTTTCTCTCTCTTAATTTCTATATATCAATACGTACAACCGGCAAGTAAGAGGGAGGCCTTGGCTAATAAGAAAATGTCGTCGATTGTCTGACGCGCAGTTGGGAAAAATGCCGGCAAAAGCAACAAAATCTATAGACAACTTTTACAGCTGCTGGCCTGCCTGCTGTTGGTGTGAGTGTAAACAAAAGCAAAACTCAAAAGAAAAATAAAAGACGATCAAACGACGACGAGTTCCAACAAGAATCCCAGCCAACGCGTTCGACCGACCAACAACAAATACAAATACAAAAAAAAAACAAAACAAAAGCAGCAGCAGCAGCAACAACGGAACGGCGGGCAACGCGTTGTCGTTTTTGTGGTGACTGTACTTTTTTCCAACACCGCCGCCGCTATGAAAACACCACCAAACAAACCAACCAACAACAGCCACAGAGCCAGCAACAGTTCCAATACGAAAAGTTTTTCAATATTCGCCGGCGTCGTCGTCGTCACAAATGTTGCTAGAGAGAGCGAGCACACATACACACACACACACACACATGCACTTGGGGCAGGGGCAAGTCTTCGTTAAGTTTCGTTTGGTTGCTTTACCATTTTGTTCCATTGGTGAAACGGAAACAGTCAGCAGCGAAAAACATGTGGGCAAGCTTTTTTTTCTCCCTCTCGCAAACACGTGTAGCTTAAGCTTTCCAGCTAGTGGAAGTGTCTCTCTGTATCTCACTCTCTCGCGCAGCTGACTTCTATAAATGGCGCGACAGACGACGACGCCGCCGCCGCTACTCACCCTACTACAACTACATGTTATTTTTTTTTTTTTTTGATTGAATAAAAATGCATAAAAATAGCAATACTGCAATGAGCACGCCGACGACAACAACAACAACAACGGCTGCTGCTGATTCGTCATCAGCTGAGCTGGCAGCAGCTCGTGTGCGTCTGTAGTAAGTGGGCGCGACGCTGTCAAATGGTGGAGCAGAGGGGGCCCTTTTTTTTTGGGCCCTTCTGGGCGGCCTACGTGCGTGCACGCATGTCTCTACGCGTTTAGTAGTAAAAACGAAAACAAAAATCAATTTATTTTTACAGCTTTGTTAGTTTCAGCTACTACATACAATAACAACAACACTGGAAGCTTTGTTTCCTTCCGCTTTGAACTTATCTGGCCTATATTTTGTATATTGAAATATGAATGCATGTATGTATGTATTTACATTTGTAAAATGTCAAACGTATGTACGTATGTATTTTGACACATGTAGATAATGCTGTATATAATAAGGGGGGTTTCCCCAGAAATGAGATAACAATTCTAAAGCGTTGTAAACTGCACTTTTCCCCCTTGGTGAGGTGTACTAAGAGGATTGAATGACTAGTTTTTGGTCTCGGTAATAAGTGGGCTCTGTCCTACCATTCAAATAGTATGGTATAAATCAGAGATGCAAATCGGTTCTTAATCGAACCGATTCCGTTCCGAATTTCCACATTAGGATGAATAATAATTATAAAATAAAAGAAATGTCCTTCTAAAAAATGTTAAACTGAACCCAAAAGCGCCAAAAGAAACGGTTCGGTTTATTTTATCTACGAGTTTGCACCTAACCTAACCTTGCTGTTGCGTACACAAGTCACAACGCACAGTGACTGCGTTATATGGAGTGAGCGGCCAAAAATACTTCCAAAGAAGATAATGACCTAAAACTTGGAATATAAGCTAACTAAAATATAATAATGATTTTATAAAAAAGTGGGAGTGATTGGACACTGTAAAAAAAAATCCGTTTTATTTTTGTAAATTAATTTTTCAAAGTGAACAAAAAATTCATTTTTTTAAACTTTACCCTTTATATACGGATCGGAACTTAAAAGCAATTTGTGAACTAAGTCAGTATTGCTTGCAATTCGCGAAATTTTTCGGGTATGCAGCAATCTAAATTTTTTAATGTCCTTGTTTTTTGCCTCAGCAGCTTCCTCCGATAACTCCCCAATCGATAATAGAGCGTGATCGATGACATCCGCAGCGTGAACTAAAATTTTGTGAACCGAAGGGGGAAAGTAATACTCCTTGGTACATCTCAATCAGATTTTTAGCAGTATCCAATGCATAATGTCTAAATTGTTCAGCGTTGATTTTGTATTCTGACGACATAGCCTGCAATAATGTTGCGCATCTTCCAATCAATTACAACACAGTGACAAAACAACAAATACATTGCACAGAACAAAAGCATTGCAGAGAATGCGACAAATGCCAAGTAGAAAACAGTCATCCATACAACTGGCACTCACTGTACTTTTAAGTATTACTAGAGAACTTGCACTTTCTTGCAGCTAGTTACAAGTTAACACTTTTTGATTCCTCAAATATGGACCTCAGTCAGGGAAAAAGAATTAGGAGGGGCTGAGAGGGGCGCCACAACTAAAACCTTAAGTGAAATAATGAAAGACATATGGAAAACACACTAAAATTACACATAAGTAAAAATTGACGTTACACAAAGCACAACAAAAACAAAACACATATTAAATTTCTCAAATAAAGTTAATACCATTGTGTTCAAAATGCATCATTCATTCAATTTATTCAGACACTATTTATAATTATTTTTGATTTTTTAAAGTTTAGCTTCACAGGCCGCCCCTCAAAATACCTATAAAAAACGAGTGAACACGTGTCTCCAATACAGTTGCGAATTTTATAAATTGAGGTTATAATGAAACGAAAACAAAGTTAGTGGTGACAACTTTATTCATATTAGAGATGGTACAACCATTTATATCAATAAAATTCTGACTTTAATTTTTTTATTTTTGGCTTATGAAAGCAACCACTGTGCAACGGTTGGTTTAAATACATTTATTTAACTCTAAATTATAATAGGTTATTTGTGCGTTTCAAATTAGTGTTTTTACGTCCGTCCTCGGCGTCACTTTTCTGTTGTGTGACCATATCTTCTTAACATAATAAGGTTACAAAAGCAAGATCGTAACAGTTGATTATTAATACTTAAATGGAAACGGTTATAAATTCAAATTCAATCTTATTATCTATAGTATTTAAAGAAGTAACGAACTTTATCTAATTCTAACTTCAGCAATAACCTTGCACCTATCTTAAGACAAAGATATATTAAATATGTATTTCAGGAAATTGCAATAGTTTTTCGACCTATCGGTTTAGTTACTTAAACAACATTTTTCATCTTTCTGATAGCCTGTTATCAAAAATACAAGGAATTTCAAAATATCTTTAATGTGAAGCATTTGGAAGTGCTCTTAGCGTTGTTGACTATAATTATTGGATTCTATCTCCTTTCGTGACTTCACATGCCGCAGAGATGAAACAAGTAGATCGGAAGATGCTGCTAGCATGTTGAAGAGGTCTTCATTTTGCCTCACCCTTGATTCTTTAAACGTGTTTAACAATCTAAATTTTTTATAAAATTTGTTTAGTGACTTTGGAAAATGCATTCTATATTCGCTTCTTTCTGATCCCTTCCTTATTCTTATTTGGAATTTTATAAATGTATATCGTCTGTATAAAAATCCAGGAAGTGGCAACGGGAATCTGACAATCTGTACTCAATATTGGGTTACAAATTTTGAGTAAATCTTGCATCTATATCAGCGTTTGTCAAGAAGAGCAAGGCGAAAAAGTGAGAGTGTATTGGTCTGACCTACTTCATTGAACGCTCGCCAGCGACTGATTGGTTTTGCGGATTTGTTTCCTTTCTTGGCGAACGACAGCAGAATATCATTTTCTATGTGAAATTTCGTGAATTTTTTAAGAATCATTACTGAGGCTACTTTGTACCTCGCATTGCTCTATTGGGTATTTTTTATTGCGTCGTACACAATTTTCCTTTATTCTTTTTTTTTTTTTTTTTTTTTGAACAGTCGGCAAACAAAATTAAGGCAATTTCTTGTTTATCTGACGACAGGTGTTGCCTCCACCGTGTGTGTGATGTGGAGAAGTTTGCTCTTCTTGAGCAACAACAACACAAGAGGCAAGTCAAGACGTCGTCGTCAGCTGACATTAATTTTTGCGCGTGTTGTGTGTGTAAGTGTGTGTGTGTGTGCATTAGACTGAGCAACTCATTAGCAGCATCAGCAGTGGCAGGGCTAAAATTAGCAACAGATCTAACGGAATATGAGACCAAAAGGCGGCTGCAATACCATTAAAATCTAATATTTTTTTTTTGGCCAAAACTAAGAAAAACAGCTGCCGGCATTGACTAACACACACACACACATTGTGACTCACACCCACATTCCAATTTCAATTCCACATGGCAATATGCTGGCTGGCTGGTCTTTTGGTTCATTCGCACTCGCTCTTTCGCACTCAGCTGGTTTGGCTGGCGGGCGCCAAACATGTGTTTTTCATCCACCGAGGCAAAAGCTTAAGCTTACTCATGTGTGTGTGTGTGCGTGTGTGGGTGACAACATCGCTCATTGAGAGCAAAGCTAATGCATTAATGTTTTTGAATACTATTTTTAAACTACACAAAACAGAGCAAAAAGAAATGCCGTCATCGCGCAATAATGGGGAGAGCGAGGTCAAACACCACAAATGTAAAATAGATAAAACAGCTGAGCTAAAAATTTCAATAAATTAAAACCCCCATCTATAATACTTAACCTAATTAAATTCAACCAGTAAGTCATTAAAAAGACGGCAGGCAATTAGTGTAGCTAATAAAAAATGTTGTTAAAATTTTGTCAATTTTGTTAAGGATATGAACAGATCTTGGAAGAGTTAGACGCCCCACAGACTTTCGCACAGCCACCAGAATAAACATTCAAAGCCAAGAGAAAGCTAAGCTAAAGCAAGGCCAGACGACGGCAGCCCACAACAACTACAACTGCATACGTATGCAAGTGCAATGGATCAATTAGACAGAGACGGAAGACCAGACAGTGGCTGTTTGCTAAAATGTCGGTCGGTCGTTGGCTTTGCCACTGTCGTCTGATCGTTGTACAGTGGTTCGTTTTCGAAACGTTGTTACCAAGGATCGACCTATTTCTGACATCGTTTAGGATTGATTTTCGACCAAATAACTCAAATATTATTTCTGTTTACAGAAACGGGGATCACTTCACGCTTGGAGAGGTGGTCTCGTGCCCAATTGAACTATTTTCCTGCTATCCTTCTCTGGAAACGAGTATACCTTCCCGTTCCGATAGCCAGGGGTTAGAGTAAAAAGATATTTCGGAGACGAGGATCCTTTTCCGTTCCTGCACATGCGACCCCTATCAACATCACTTGGCATGTCAAGATCCTTTACGATCCTAGACGTGACTCCCCGGCCTAGGAGCTTTCCTACAGTTCGGTTCTGGTTCTGTTTTTTTTTTATTTTTTTAAATTTTTTTTCAACAGTAAAAAAATTTCTTAAATTCGTCGAGGTATACCATTATTTTGAAAACTATGAAATTTTTGCAAATAATAAAAGCCTATCAACTGAATTTTTTTTATTTTTTTTTTTTTTTTTTTTTTTTTTTTTTATTTTATTTTATTTTATTTTATTTTTTTTTTATTTTATTTTATTTTTATTTTATTTTTTTATTTTATTTTTATTTTATTTTATTTTATTTTTATTTTATTTTAATTTTATTTTAATTTTATTTTTATTTTTTTTTTATTTTATTTTATTTTATTTTATTTTATTTTATTTTTATTTTATTTTATTTTATTTTATTTTTATTTTATTTTTTTTTATTTTATTTTATTTTATTTTATTTTATTTTATTTTATTTTTATTTTATTTTATTTTTATTTTTATTTTATTTTTATTTTTTTTTTTTTTTTTTTTTTTTTTTTTTTTATTTTTTTTATTTTTTTTTTTATTTTTTTTTATTTTATTTTATTTTATTTTTATTTTATTTTTATTTTATTTTTATTTTATTTTTTATTTTTTTTTTTATTTTATTTTTATTTTATTTTTTATTTTATTTTATTTTATTTTATTTTATTTTTATTTTATTTTTTTTTTTTTTTTTATTTTTTTTTTTTTTTTTTTTATTTTATTTTATTTTTTTTTTTTTTTTTTTTGCCACAAATTTTTAGAAAACGCACCCACTGTGCATCGTCTCAGAGCCTAGAGCTTTTCAGACGATGATTACATGGAATGCCGTCTCGCCGGATTGCATTGTAACGGTGTCTCTTCAGCAAAAAGAAGAAGACAGCTAAAAACATGATCATCTGTGAGGACAAGGGGGAATGGCGTCAGTTCCGTTCCGAGATCATAAATCATGCAACAAATTTGCTTGGTCATGAATGAAAGATTTCCAATTTTTGTTCAATTCAACCGGCATTTTAGCTGCTGCGCAATTACAGCCCCCGTATGTACGCGCTCAGCTGGTCAAGCAAAACAACAACAATAACAAGGTTAAACCCGGCACAAAAAGCTTAACTTTCTTCAATTGCGTCGTAAGCTCAATGCGCAAAAGCACTCTCTACAGCCCACTATATAATTGAATTATATTTAATTTTTGGGTTAATTAAAACAGCTGTGTCTTGAATCAACACAACAAATGATATAAAAATAAATACAGACATACATACAAATGCCTCGCTGTCGAGACGTTTATTTTTATAGACATGAAATCCGATCAGCTGATCTCACATGTTGAGACTGCTGTATTTGTGTGTTTGTGTGAGGGTCAGCTGCGACATTCACAAAAATTCCAAACTGTTGTTCGTGCGCTGCTGCTGCTGCTTTCCTCTTCTATACACATTCAAATGGTTTTCGCGTGTGTGAGACCTTTTTATGTTAATTAAATGCTTTCATTGACCATGAAGCTAGCTTAGCCTGGCCTAGGCTCTTCTTTTCTCTCTCTCTCTCTCTCTCGGTTTCTGTTTTTGACGTAGCCGGTATATGGCGTGGCTACCAGCCATTGTGTTTTGTTTTGGGTTAAATTGAGTTTTATTGACCTTTTCTAGGTGAAAATTTCTGTCTAAAGAAAATGCAAGTGATGATGAATAAACCCGTTACGCAGTTTGAAAGTTGATAACCCGGTATAACATCATACGGTACTGGAATGTAATACATAAATGAAATTTGAATGAAAATGGTTTTATCGGTAGACAAGCAAAGTTTGTCCTATGGAAACTAGATATCCACGACTGCCACAACCTAAGTTCCCGATTTGGTCCTGGAATATTTGCTTCACGTCGAAGTACACGCTCACAAGACAGGGCACAGGTAACTCAGAGTCACGCTGGTCAAAAGACTCATGTTCAAGAAGCACGAATCAGGAATTCCTGGACTGCAAGAATGAGCCAACAACAAGCTTTCGCTCAAAAATCAAATCCTTATTTATAAGGACATATGGCATACAGGTGTAGTGTATGAAATAGCAGCGAAGACCGATCTGAACAAAATTGAGGTTTTTCAAGCTAAGCTAAGAAAACGATTACAGCGCTTATCGATACACCTGCGTTCTCACCGGAATACACACTTTAGCCACCCGTATACCAAGTTCTGGAGAAAATATAATACTCACAAAAAAAAAAAAAAAAAAAAAAACAACCGATTGTTCGGAAAATATGTCTTAGTAGGAAAACTTATTTGCTTTCGCTCAAAAATCAAATCCTTATTTATAAGGACATATGGCATACAGGTGTAGTGTATGAAATAGCAGCGAAGACCGATCTGAACAAAATTGAGGTTTTTCAAGCTAAGCTAAGAAGACGATTACAGCGCTTATCGATACACCTGCGTTCTCACCGGAATACACACTTTAGCCACCCGTATACCAAGTTCTGGAGAAAATATATATACAAAAAAAAAAAAAAAAAAAAAAAACCGATTGTTCGGAAATATCTTAAATTATCGACACCTGTTCCACGGATAACACTTAGCCACCCGACCAAGTTCGTACAAAAAAAAAAAAAAAAAAAAAAAAAAAAAAAAAAAACAACCGATTGTTCGGAAAATATGTCTTAGTAAGAAAACTTATTTGTTTTTAAAGTCAACAATTAGATTATTAATGATTTGTAATGTTGGAGCAAGCTTTTGCAAGTGTATTACAACTTCTGGCTCAGTAGAAGTTTAGTTTTCCTTCTCGTTTTTTAAAAATTTGCTACCACACGAAGTTGCGACGTGATCGTCTAGTTATATATTCTGGATAGGCTTAAGAGGCTGACCTATGATTTGGATGCAATTTTTAGGTTCACAATTTAACCAAACCCGTCTTAAGGGTACTTCAGAGACATATCTCTGAATCTATTTAAGCTATAAACTTATTATTAGAAACTGTTTAGGGTATTAGAGCAGGCAAGTGCAGGTCCTAGTACGAGTTTATATTATGGATGGTTGCTACGCAACTTAAGCAGATAAATGAAGGTCCACATTTCATTGTTGCGTGTTTTGTTGGTTGCTCATACATTTATGTTTTTTTTTTTTTTTTTTTTTTTTTTTTACCTTGAGACAACATCGATTTTTAAGAAGAAGAAGAAGACGACGACACAGTTGGCCTCGTTTAGGGGATGTTGTGAGAGGCCGGGCCAGACAGTGCTAAATCAACGACATGTCATATTAAGTGAAGATTCATCGCATTTTCTTCGCTTTTTTTCATTTGTGTGTGATTTATGTGTCTGCCGCTCGCTTTTACAGAGATCAATTTTCTTCCACACTCTTTCCTTTCCCTAAAATATATACAACTTGCAGTTATTTATTGCAAATTGGAAAAAAAAAAAAAAGTTACACCAGGTCGACGTCTTGATGAATGACATAATGGGCGTGTGTAAGCACAACTAGTTTATGGATTTTTCTAAAACGACAATGTCCACACATAGTAAACATTGTAGTAAAGCCGGAGAGAGAGACAGAGAGAGAGAGAGAAATCAGGTCGCATCTAGCTGGTGCAATAAGGCTTTCCCAGCCATTCACAGTTGCGTACATAAGAGCCCACCTCGCCCTTTTGCTGTGTTGTGATTTACTCGTCATTGAGGCGGGTCATTGAACTTGCTCTGCGCACTAGATGGCGCTTAAGTGCACACACACACACACACACATAGAGGAGAAGGAAAAGTGCAATTTGTACAGTTGTACAGTTTTTAGGCGCGCCGCTGCTCTGCCCATTGAACTAACCTACATTAAAGTGCGAGAAAAAATCTTGGAAAACGGGAAAATCTGCTGTATACAAATAATATCGATTCGATTCCTTCCAAGATAGGACAATGGCGCCAAAACAGCCACCCCACCCACACAGCTGTGTCTTGGGAGTGGGGTTGGTTGGTTGGTTGGTATGTTTCATTGCCATTTCGTTGCTTGGCTTTTTGTGTGGCGGCGGCGTCTGTCTGGCGCCTGGTAGGCAGCTGTTTCAGGACTGGAAGTTGGACCTCCCCCAAACCAAAGAATTGGGCATTCAGCTTGGCAGCTGCGCATTAGATACAACACCAAATTGTTGGCCCCGGCGAAATCAACTTTTTTTTGGGGCGTGGCACGGGGGGGCCGACGTTCAGTGCACTAGGCCATTGGCATTTGTGTGGTGCAACCTCGAGAGCAGCTGCTATCCGGGAGATGCTCTCGATCTGACCTGTGTTTGTGCCAACACCCAAAAGGAAACGGGGGGGTGTTCATAAGTACATAAGAATTACATAAGCAGCTTATGTATAAACTGTACTTTCAATTGCATTATGTTGCAAAAAAAAAAAATACTAAGTGGTCCATTCAGCACATGTACATATGCACCTGTAATCTGTAATGGGATTAGCATTTTTTTCCCATTTAATTCTAATACTCGTTGCTTCACCTTTAGTGAACTAGTTCCGAAAATGAACTAGATCGAAGACTGAACTACAGGGTGCCAAATCAAGGAACCAACGAAACCAAAAATTTTAAAAAAGAAAAAGTACCGCGTTTGAAGCGTCAGTCCAAGCAGATTTTTACCATGGAACAATACACGCCACGCGAGCGCTCTGAAATAGTTGAAATTTACATTCAACAGAACAAGTCAATTGTGAAAACTCAACGTGCTTTTAAAAATTAAAAAATGTGAAAAGTGCGCCTTCTAAGAACACCATTAAGCGTTTATACGAAAATATTTTCGACTGGTGAGGCTCTTTCTAATCCGAAGAGGCCAAATAAAAAGTCGACCAAGGCGATCGGCCGGAGAATATCGCTGCCGTACGAGCCAGTGTTGAGAGGTCCCCAAGAACATCCCAAAAACGCCGTTCTCAGCAGTTGGGCATGGCTCGGTCCACTTTACAACGGATTATTCGCGTTGATTTGCATTTGTTCCCGTACAAAATTCAATTGACGCAAAGATTGTTGCCTGCGGACAAGCCTCGTCGAATGGGCCCAAAGAGTCATCGAAATGGCCGAAGATGACGAGCAATTTTGGAACAAAATTATCATGTCCGATGAAGCCCATTTCACATTGAATGGGACCGTAAATAAGCAAAATTGCCGCATTTACGCCACTGAAAATCCTCAGGAGATTCAAGAAGTGCCTCTTCATGACGAAAAAGTCACAGTTTGGTGCGGCGTTAGTGCGAAAACGGTCATTGGGCCGTTTTTTCTTCCAAAATGAAAATGGCCATGCTGTTACCATCAACCAGGAGCGTTATCGCGACATGATGACCAATTTTTGTGATGCCAATTATTCGTCGAAAGCGTATGAGGCAGTTCTGGTTTCAACAAGACGGCGCTCCACCGCACACAAGTCGCATAACAATCGATTTTCTGAAGAAATTGTTTCCGGGCCGTTTGATGTCGAAAAGTGGTGATTTGGACTGGCCACCGCGTTCGCCCGATTTGACGCCGCCTGACTTCTTCTTGTGGGGATATTTGAAGTCAAAGGTTTACGTTAACAAGCCAAGGACCGTAGAAGAGCTCAAGGACAACATTCGTGAAGAAATAGCCGCTATTCCGGCCGAAATGTTGGCGAAAACGATGGAAAATGCTGCAAAAAGGGCACAATACGCCATCAACGCCAGAGGCGGCCAGTTGAGAGATATCATATTCAAAATTATGGATGTAAACAAATCTACTTGGAACAAATTAAATGATTAAGATTGCCAACCGCCAAATTTTTTTTTTTTTTTTTAATAAAGGAACATAGGTGTTGGGGAATATGAGCACCTGTACATATGCACCTGTAATCTGTAATGGGATTAGCATTTTTTTTCCCATTTAATTCTAATACTCGTTGCTTCACCTTTAGCTACTAGAGTTGTGCCGAATTTTGTGAACTAGTTTAAATTAACTGGTCTTTTACTATAGTTACCTATAGTTCAGAAATAAAGTTCCAAAAGTGAACTAGTTCCGAAAATGAACTAGTTCGAAGAATGAACTATAGTTCAAAAGTGAATAGTTCATCAAAAATGAACTAGATTCTTCAACCCTTGGATTAGTTTCGAGGAACAAACTATGGGGAACGCGAATTATTTTGCTTCCAAAATCGAACTGGTTCATAAAATGAACTATTGTTTAAAAGTGAATAGTTTATCAAAAAAGCTACCTACTATGAGAGCTATACTAAAGAAGTTAGCATAGAAACAGTCAGTCGGACAGAGCTAGATCGACACGTCTCCCAAATAACTTTCTCGCTTGGGTCAGATCATTTCTAGTCAATCGGTCCCAACGAGTGCGATTCAAATCCGCGTTCATGTTACTTCTGGTGAGTCATTAACGATATTCGTCTAGTCCTATACAATTTTAATGCGCTTATGTATGCTGACGACCTCAAAATGAATGCCTCCTTTAAGGATTCAGTCTTTTCGCTTATATTGCAAAGTGATCTTAACTTTGTCAGTGCTTGTTATCAACTCAATCGTCTTCCTCTTATTACTGCAAAGTCCTAAAGCCAAGACATTTCACCAAATCATACCATATTTCTACGAATAAACCATTAATAGGAGAACCCTTAGATCTAGGTATACTTTTTGAACCCAATTCGAGCGTCAACAGCCACATTGTGTTTGGTTTTATCAAGATAAGGTCCAAAGAATTTAATGATCCCTACTTCACCAAACAACCCTTCGCTGGTTCGATCTAACCTGGAATATTGCTTCTGTCTCTGATCTCCGCAGTATCTTACTTAGCAGGATCAAAAAGAATCAGTTCAGAAGCAGTTTCTGATCTTGACCCTTCGTGGCCTAAACTGGGATTATGTCTGATAGACCTGCCTTCTCCTTCTTTGAAGATTCAAGAACGAAAGACTTGAAACAATCCCAGAATTAAAAATCAAGTCCAAGAACTTCGGTATTGGTAAATTTCTAAAGCCAAACAAATTGCCCAAGTTTTGATGGAAAATTTGTCTAAATCGAAATTCCTTTAGATTTTGCAGGACTTAAAGCTTAACCTATGGATCTATGGGAGGTGTGTGGATGATCAATCTCCCATGTGTTGAACTGTGCGTTATTAAATAAAACTAGCCAATATTTAACAACTTAAACTTTATTTGTAACACAGCTTTTTTATGACGATGAAGAAATATGGCGCGCTGATCGCGTGGTTTGTGTAGCTAGAAGAAAGTTCTAGAGTCAGTGTGACCATTAATTGATATGAGAAAAATGTATGATTAGTCGTTAACTGGCGCGTTGCCAGAGGGTTGCCACAGATCTATACGCAAATAATCTGCTCTTCCTATTTGGGCCCTAGCTTTACTCAAGTCAATTCTTCTGTATTTGGTTTAATAAAATTCAAGGATCGACCCACTTCTGCCAGAAGTACATCCGCAATCCACACATCTTTCTCGTGTTTTGCTCCAAATAGAATATGGAAGCCCCTCCTAATTGTTATACATTTTGGCACTTACCTTGCTCAACTTTTCGCCCTCATGACGCGGCAGTAGGGAACGTAAACTTTGGAAACCGGCATTAATGCTCTGCATGCGTCGCCGCTCATTGCTGTTGGCTATCTCGCGTCGCATACGCTTCTCGCTGTCCACCATTGGTTTGCCCGAAGTGTCACCATCACTGCCAATATCTCCGCCATCACCGCCGGCTCCATCACCTTTTGTGGTATTTGTTCCACTCATATTCGATTGACGACGCTGTGAGTTGGTTGTAACCTGATGCGCTGGTTCTGTGGAATACTCAATATGATACGTATTCTCGCCTCCGGAATCTTCTAGTTGTAATCTGTAAATAAGAAAGTTGAATCAAGAGTTGAATAAATAAAACCAATTAACTTGTAAGCACACACACACACACACATTAAAGCGCGGCTGAAAAATTCATTCATTCATAAATTTACAATTCCATTCAATTCAATTTTAGTTTAGCCTCAACCGACACACAACAATACCCCACCACACACACACACACACACACCACACCACACGATAAGTTGACGCTGTTGCCGAACCATTGGCTTGGCAGTCAGCTGCGCTGCCCCCAAAAGCCAGCATCAATGAAGAGCGAGAGAGACGTAAAACTATGCACATTTGGATACTCTTTCTTTGACTTACTGTGAAACACAATTTGATTGACAACCTCGTGAATTTTGACGAAAATGTCAATATAGGCCTAAATAGGGAGTTTATCGTAACTTTTTGAGCAGATTATTTGCAGGTGGATTCTAAGATTTGTTAAACCGCAAACTTATTTCACAAATTTGATTATTTCCTTTGCTTTTACATTTATTCTCTTTATTTGTACAAACTAATTGTTTGTTACAAAATTTGTTACAAGCAAATTTGTCACAAACTAATTTGTTGTGACAAACTTTTTTGTGACAAAGTTGTTTGCTTACAAAGTAATTTGTCACAAATTAATTTTTTAAAAACTTTGACTTACTGTGAAACACAATTTGATTGACAACCTCGTGAATTTTGACGAAAATGTCAATATAGGCCTAAATAGGGAGTTTATCGTAACTTTTTGAGCAGATTATTTGCAGGTGGATTCTAAGCTTTAGTTTAAAACTCTGCAAAGTCTAAGGTAATAGTCATTTAGACAAATTTTCAACAAAATTTGGTCAAATTATTTGCCTGTGTGAACTTAGCTTAATGTTTGACCAATTTTTAGTGTAGATTTTTGATTTGGACCCACGATTTACTGTCTTTTATTTGGTTCGGTTGCGAAAACTCATACCGTGTTTGTGTATAACAAATATGTTTGTGACAAATTTGTTTGTGACAAATTTGTTTGTGACAAATTTGTTTGTGACAAATTTTGTTTGTGACAAATTTGTTTCTGACAAATTTGATTGTGACAAATTTTTTAAATTTTGCTTTATCAATTCTTGCTCTGTACTTTTTTCATCAAAATGAAGATCAAATCAGGATATTGAAGCTACAGGAACAGCGTCAGGCACCAGTTTAAAACTCTGCAAAGTCTAAGGTAATAGTCATTTAGACAAATTTTCAACAAAATTTGGTCAAATTATTTGCCTATGTGAACTTAGCTTAATGTTTGACCAATTTTTAGTGTAGATTTTTGATTTGGACCCACGATTTATTCTGTCTTTTATTTGTTCTAGGCTTTCAAATTTTGACATTTGTTTGAACATTTTTTCAATTGGAAAACCATTTGTTTTTTGTAAATTTTTGTGACAAATTTGTTTCTGACAAATTTATTTCTATTCATTCAAGTAATTGTGACAAAATTTTTTTTGTACTAATTTTGTGACAATTTTTGTTTGTCCAAATTTGTTTGACAATTTGTTTGTGAATATTTGTTTGTGACAAATTTTTTGTGACAAATTTGTTTGTCTGAAAATTGTTTCTACAATTTTGACAAAGTTCATTGTACAAACGACGCACAAGTTCTCCATGCTCTGTACTTTTTTCATCAAAATGAAGATCAAATCAGGATATTGAAGCTACAGGAACAGCGTCAGGCACCAAATACCAACTGAAGGGCGAACCAAGCCGGGCAGCTTGAGAGTGTATTGGTGTGCGAATATAATACAATGAAAAACGGCTCTGACCTACTTCATTGAACGCTAGCCAGCTACTGATTGGTTCGGCTGATTTATTTACTCTCGTTGCTAAGGGCTCGTTTCTGTCTGTGTGAATTGCCGACTGTGTTCGTCCCATCAGCGCTTTGTTGAAGTAAGTAAAAGGATGACCAGAAATAAAGCACATGGAACAGCCCTCGTACATATTAACTCACCAGCCTCTCATACCCACCCATGCTGCCATTTGTAGAGTACAATAGAATTTTTACAACATGGCTAAGCGGGCCAACATCAGCAGCAACATGTTTGAGAGTAAACCAAGCAAACAGAGGCTAAGAGAAAGAGAGAGAGAGCCCACACAGCTGTCAATGCGGCTGCTGCTTTGCTTGGCTGTTGTGCCCATTGCTGGACTGAGATTATTATTGTTGGCTGACGGCGACGGCGGCGGAGTCGGAGCCTATTTTATGCTGCAGCATAAGTCTTAAGAATTTCAAACCGGTTTTTAAACACGTTTATAGTTTTCAGAGGTTTTTCACATGAGGAGGTGAGCCATGTCTGCCACTGCCGTAAAAGTTGCAACACTGCATTCCAGCAGCAGCCGAAGAACATTTTCAAGACGCTGCTAGAAAATATTAGACATCTTTGCACTGCTGGAGAGGGGGGGCGGGGGTTTATTTTTAGCAACATAATCCAAAGGTCGTTTCTCCGGCAACATTTTTGCGCAAGATGCTGCCGACTTGCCGCTTGAAGTTGGCCACCGAAGCGGATGTGGTGGATATGGCGGACAAGGAATGTGGTGTTGTTGTTGTTGTTGGCTGCTTTTGGTCTATGATGGCATTTCATGTGTTTTTCCGTTTGCACAACACAATGCACAAATGTTGAATGAAAAGTATGCGGGGAATTTGCTTTGCGGGGGTTTTGTGTAGCAGCCATTTGAGCTACAGAAAATACAGCATTCTGTACATTTTGTTAGGGTATTTGTGTTGTTTATTGTAAATCTTTGTCCAAGAAGAAGCAAATGCGGCACTTATGTAGAACAAACTTGATCAATCTTGATAGTTACTTCTCTGAGTTACATCTCACACCTTTATTCTTGTATCGTCAATTACAATAACTCGAATCGAGCACTTTCCTTGGTTGCACAGGTCACCCTTTATCAGAACTTTTCCTAAACCAAGTGTCCCCAAAGACACAGTAGGCGAAAATAACATGTAATTATATTTCCTGCTGGCAACAGGTAATTTCGTCAAAATGCTTCGAACAGCAAAATTTGTTACAAACTAATTTGTCACAAACTAATTTGTTACAAGCAAATTTGTCACAAACTTATTTGTCACAAACTAATTTGTTACAAAGTAATTTGTCACAAATTAATTTGTTAATTAATTTGATTTGTTTCCTAAACCAAGTGTCCCCAAAGACACAGTAGGCGAAAATAACATGTAATTATATTTCCTGCTGGCAACAGGTAATTTCGTCAAAATGCTTCGAACAGCAAAATTTGTTACAAACTAATTTGTCACAAACTAATTTGTTACAAGCAAATTTGTCACAAACTTATTTGTCACAAACTAATTTGTTACAAAGTAATTTGTCACAAATTAATTTGTTAATTAATTTGATTTGTTTCCTAAACCAAGTGTCCCCAAAGACACAGTAGGCGAAAATAACATGTAATTATATTTCCTGCTGGCAACAGGTAATTTCGTCAAAATGCTTCGAACAGCAAAATTTGTTACAAACTAATTTGTCACAAACTAATTTGTTACAAACTTATTTGTCACAAACTTATTTGTCACAAACTTATTTGTCACAAACTATTTGTTAAAGTAATTTGTCACAAATTAATTTGTTAAAAACATGAAACTAAGTCGGACTAATGCTAAAACCCAATATAAATCTACAAATTAAATCATCCAAAAACACTAACATTTGAATCTCCCAAACACCTATACAAAACACCACTTTTCCCCCTTATGATCTTAACATAAGAATAAATCTTGGAATATTACCTGACCAAATCTCGAACAATATCTATGAAAACGCATAAGATCGGTTAGACATTACCCTGTATGACCATTAAGCTAAGGTCCCCACATATTAGTTCAGATTCTACAGGACTCAAAACTAAAAACACGCAAATAATTTGCTCTAACAGTGCCGACAAATTTCTTATTAAGGCTTATTTATTTAGCCAAATTTTGTATCATAATTTGGTCAAAATATTTTCTTGAAAACGAAAGGAGGGTTGCAAGTGTTGAAGGAAATCCTACTACGTAGGATCCATGCAACTTCAGCTGCAAGTAGGAGCATACCCAAGATACATGTGGAACAACTTTGTTGTTGCAGTGTACTTGTGTATCCAACAGGTGTTTGACATGCTGGCCTGCCATAGAAAATCAAGAAAACGATCAATTCTCAACTCTTTATCAAATCATTCCTTGCTGATAGGACCTTCAGGTTGGGTTAGATTGGCCTGCCATGCCAGAAGAAGAGAATCCTAGCAGGCCCCACTTCTGTATGTTATTTGGGTCTTACTTAGTCCGATTTAGTTTCATGTTTTTAACAAATTAATTTGTGACAAATTACTTTGTAACAAATTAGTTTGTGACAAATAAGTTTGTGACAAATAAGTTTGTAACAAATTAGTTTGTGACAAATTAGTTTGTAACAAATTTTGCTGTTCGAAGCATTTTGACGAAATTACCTGTTGCCAGCAGGAAATTTAATTACATGTTATTTTCGCCTACACCTTGTTTACTAGTCTTGCCAATCGCTCGGAAAGTACCAATCGACCTATAAATCGCAACGTTTGCTGATGACACTGCGATTATGGTCAGAAGTCGGTGGGACTACACAGCCACTGATATGCTCTAGGAATGCCTGAATAGGTTGAAGAACTGGGCGTGCAGGTGGAAAATCGGAGTGAGCCCGGAGATGCACGCTGAGGTGGTACATCAGCCCTGGAAGAGGCCATAAGTATCTTGGGTTTACCCTTTACAAAAAGTTAAAATTTGGTCAACATGTCAGGTCTGTCCGCAAAGCAGCCTGAAAACTCGACCTTAACACAACTTTCTCAACTGTTCAATGCCCTCAAAAGTATGCAATAACATTTTGTTACAAATTTTCAGTTTGTACAAAAGTTTCTACAATAATCTAGTGTTAAAAGAGTGACTTTTCCGGGAAAAACCCCAGATGTATTATGTGTTTTGTTTGTTTACTTTTTTTTTCTGACTGGTTATATAATTCATGTTTATCTTTATGAATTAAACATGCCCGGTCTCGGTCTCCCACCTGCAACAACAACAACGAATTCCAGTGAAAATGATGACGTAAGCAGTGACCCAATAAAACGTATGTACATATGTACAAATTTATGTGCAAAGTGCAACAGCGGCAGCAGCAGCCAAAAGAGAAGCGAGGCGGCGGAAGGCGGAAAGGCAGAGGTCTCGACGGTACTCGTGACTTCGGCTTTGTCTCTATGTAGCTTGTGTGTGTGTGTGTGTGTGTTTTGTTGGCGAAAAGTGGCCAATGAACTACATTGAACTCTGGGCAAAAGCAGCAGCTGTCGCAGTTGTATGTCATATGTTGCTGTTGTGCTGGTGAAATGCGTGGCGCATCTTAATTGCAATTGAGAAAAATACCAAAAATTCGTCAAAAATGCAATTAGCCAAATATGCACAAATGATTTGCATGAAAGTCGGCAGGGATACACCAACTCTTTTTAAAGTTACAATAATATGGCCTGGTCATTTTTACCATAATGGGTCGGTATAGAAAAAGAAATTAAAATCATATTCATTCAAAATATCAAGGGAATATCACATACCAAATGGGTCGACGAACAATTACTGAAAATGTTGAATTCAAGAAAATAACAGGTATTTTCGAAGGAAGTCGAAGAACATTCCCTACCCTTTTCGGCTGCACTGGTGCAAACCTAGTGATTCCGCTAACTCTTCGTAATGAGGACCGGATACCGACCTCACCACCCGCCATGTAATTTGCTAACGAATTTTGTATGGGCATGTCCGCCAAATTCACCGAGCGGTATAAGGCTAACCAACAGCCGTTAGCGATATGACCGGGCAAGTGATAAAAAATTTTATTTATTTTTTTTTTTTTTTACCTGTCTGGTATTTGAACTCACAACTTTGGGGAGTTTGAATTGCGAACGACTGCATCTTAGCGCATTCGCCACCGACCTCACCCGTGAGGCGCAGCAAATGTAACATAAATGCGTGAAGCACTGAAAGAAGTCGGGCGATGATGGCTCAGGGTGTTAAGACCGTTGCCTAGAAACATTGAGGTCGTGCGTTCGAATCCGTAAAGCTAAGATTTTTTTAATTTTTTTATTTGTGGTATTTTAAACCATTTATTTTATTTTTAAAATCACTTTTTGACCTAAATCGATTTTGTGGCCCTTTTTGATGCAAATTAAAAGGCAAAAACAAATATTGTGCTCACGCCACAACAGCAACGCCGAATTTGTCCGGGCTGCCGCACACTTCGCTGCATCACCCACTGCATTACCTGCCGTGAACGACGTGACTAACGAAAAGTGATGCATGGATTCGTTAGGCAGAGAAACTCGAACCACAGGGTAGCAGCTGGTTCTTATTTGAAAGCCCGGCTAGCCTATGATCGATCCATCCGCATACAGTTCCACATGGCTATTAGACACAATTGGGAAAGTCTTTGCGCGAAAACTGGTCAAGTGTCTAGAGGATGAGATTCACCAGACTCGCAGTATGGAGAGAGAGGACATCAATTGCAAGCGCTGGCTACATGAAGACAAGGAATTCTGCCTGGACATAAAAAATGCTTTAAATTCAGCAAACTAGGTGAAGGGTCTGTACAGGGTTGTCCATATTCGACGGGCCCATCTGGCAACGCCATAACTTTTGACAGAGATGTCAGATCGCTTAATGACATACCGCGTTTGAAGCGTCAGTCCAAGCAGATTTTTTACCATGGAACAAAATGACACGCCACGCGAGCGCCTTCTAGAACCATTAAGTTGAAAAATTTTCGACTGGTACTCTTTCTAATAAGAGGCAATAAAAGTCACCAAGCGCGACGAGCCAGTTGAGGCCCAAAACTCAACGGGTGGCTCAGTCTTTACAAGAATTTTATTTTGTTCCGTAAAAATTGCCTGATTTTGCCTCACAGCCTCTATGTAGGCCCAAAGTGTCGTCGAATCCTAAGAACACCAAAATTATAGTCCGCTTTTGTAATAAGCAAAATTCCTTTACGCCACTGAAAATCCTCAGGAGATTCAGAAGTGCCTCTTCATGACGAAAAAGTCACAGTTTGGTGCGGCGTTAGTGCGAAAACGGTCATTGGGCCGTTTTTCTTCCAAAATGAAAATGGCCATGCTGTTACCATCAACCAGGAGCGTTATCGCGACATGATGACCAATTTTGTGATGCCAATTATTCGTCGAAAGCGTATGAGGCAGTTCTGGTTTCAACAAGACGGCGCTCCACCGCACACAAGTCGCATAACAATCGATTTTCTGAAGAAATTGTTTCCGGGCCGTTTGATGTCGTTTGGTGTTTGGCTGCCACCGCGTTCGCCCGATTTGACGCCGCCTGACTTCTTCTTGTGGGGATATTTGAAGTCAAAGGTTTACGTTAACAAGCCAAGGACCGTAGAAGAGCTCAAGGACAACATTCGTGAAGAAATAGCCGCTATTCCGGCCGAAATGTTGGCGAAAACGATGGAAAATGCTGCAAAAAGGGCACAATACGCCATCAACGCCAGAGGCGCCATTTGAGAGATATCATATTCAAAAATTGATGTAAACAAATCTACTTGGAACAAATTAAATGATTAAGATTGCCAACCGCCAAATTTTTATTTTTTTCTTTGATTTTTAAAAAAAAACATGGGTCCGTCGAATATGGGCAACCCTGTATGTGTTTCACCAATAATTTGTTGAACCCTACTTTAAAGTTAGTCAGAAGCTACTTCGGCTGTCGAATCCTAAGTTTCGACTCCGACGAAGGAGTGAATCGGCATGAAGTTACTGTAAGCGTGCCGCATGGACCGGTATCGGTATCATGGAGGAGACTTGATCCTTCACTATCGGAGCCCAAACAAATCCAGCGCTGAAATACCTTGGCAAAGTTATTGATAGACGTCCGGACTTCATGTCGCACCTTGAATAATGCTCTGTCCCGCATTATGGCAAGCGTGGGTGGGCCCCAAACAGCGAAGACGACAACTCCTCGCGGGAGTAGTTAAAAGCCGAATCCGTTATGGTGCTTCTTGGTGGCCTTAGAGATTTGGTAGGGTCGTACCGATTAAGCGCATAAGGGGAGATTCGAACACTCTCCACACGACACACGTCTTCAACTGCACAGTCTGAATCTGACCCTGGGGGACACGTTAGCTCCAGCATAACCAACTATTCAATCAAACTCGTCCACAACAGCCGTTACTTCTCGAACGCGAACTTCTCCGACTATCTAGGGATAACACATTCCAGTGAAGAAATACCATACGGCAGTATCACGGGGATGGCCTAATGAGAACTACAGTGCAGATGTACTGCAAGCAACAGACACGAGCCGAACGCATGCCAAACCCTTCGCCAAGAGAGTAAACAAATCAGCAAAGCCAATCAGTCGCTGGCAAGCGTTCAATGAAGTAGGTCAGAGCTGCTTTGCGTTGCACTCTTTTGCGTAGCTCTTCTCTTGACAAACGCTGCTCTAAAACTATTCGATAAATTAAAATTCATGAAACATAAAACAAGCGTTTTCGCCAAATCTTCCATTATCTTCGAGGATGCATCAAAAAAAAACTAAAATTGCGACAATTACAATTTGAAAGACAAAAAAAAAATTGCCAGAAAACATCATTATTTTTTTTTAATTTCGGAGGTAGGACTTTTTCGGTAGTTTATCCTTCTGATTATACATCTATTAATTATACAAAATATTTTTAACCGCAGAAAATTTCACTTTCTAAACATTGTATGGAAAAAAGGTCCACCCTAATGTATATATGCATGTAATAATTTATCCTTTTAACCTACAGAGATTTATGAAAGTTCCAAGTATTGTATTTTTTGCCTTCCCTCATTCCCACACTCATTTATGCCCACTCACGTAGTCAAAAAAAAAAAAAAAAAAACACAACACACACGCGGAAAAAAATAAAGCGTAGTAAAAATACTAAAAAGGTAGTATAAGACTTATACTATAGGGAGGTACTTATACTCACTCACACTACAAAATGAGAGGCGAAAACTGAATTGCAACGCAATAAACTTTGCCACTTGCGTAATTTTTGTATGAGAGTGCAGCAGCAGCAGCAACAAAGTAAGTGAAGGCAGATAAACTAAACTTAGAATTGGCGCCAGATTGGTCATAAAAATATAAACAGACGGCAGGCAAATTACATAATACCAGCTGTTAAAACACACACACACACAACGAAAACTGATCAAAAATACGCAAGTTTTATCAAGATTTCGCCTACAGGAAGGCGGGCCCGGCCCAGCCATGCCCCAAAATCTGTTGTACACAAAAATCATGTGTTTTTCATAAACAATCCGCTCGCTCGCTCTCTCCCTCCCACGCTCGCAGGTTGCCCATAAAAGCCGCTTGCAAAAAATAATGGAATCGAAACATGTGAAACACTTTGGCATTTGAAACACGCCATGGGCCATCGCCCAAAAATTTGCGCAGCAGCTTTTTATCTTTTTTTTTTTGCAATGTTTTTTTTTTGTTGTTTTTTTTTTCAATGAAACGTGTGTAAACGCGTCTGCTCTTGTGTGGCGGCATCTGTACTTTTGCGCAAAAATTTCCCTCTCTCTTTCGCTCTCTCTCTTCAAAGGCGCAACAAGCTTTTGAGTGCAAATGCAAATATGGGGGGAGCTCTTGCCTTCTCACTCACTCTCAGCAGAGGGGCAAAAACTGGGGAGCGGCTGGCTGTGGATTTAACTTCCAAGCGGTGGCAGCTGACGCCGCTTTATTAGGCTTCCAATGTGGAGAGAGAGGAGATTCTTGCGGGTGTGTGTGTGTGGGGTAAAAACGGAAATGACGCCACATCCACATGGTCGGAGCGCAGCGTAGTATTTGCCATGTGCAACGTTTTGTGGAGACTTTTAGCCAAGGCACAACAAAGCGCAATTGTTTCGCACACATACTATCAAATACTACTATGTACATATGCATTAACAGCGGCGGTCAAAATAACAGGTGCACCATATGATAAAACTTCGATTACACAGGCCAACATGGTTTTCTAACCAGTAACCAGACTATACTTTTTCAAAGGTTTTTAAAGTGCTGAATCCGAATTCAGGTTTTTGAGATATTCTAACCCAAAAACCCGATTTTTTTTTTTATTCTTTCATTTCTTTCAACTTTTTATTCAGATTGTTCCTCCGCTCCAAAATTTAATTTAAATTGACAAAAAATATTTTTTTTTGGCCCTGAGAAATCGTCCTATTCAAGTTACTAAGTTTGCAAAATTCGGAAATTTTGACATCAGGTACGGATTCAGTACAACAAAATCCCTAGAAAAAGTATAGTCTGGTTTCTGGACAGAAAATTCAATTAAGAAGAATAAAAAATGACAACGGGGCTTAGTAAGGGATAAGTTCAAGGCCACAATCGAAAATACAATGACAGACCTTCTTTCTGAGTACATATTGGACCTAGTCTAGATAAGGGCCTCGGATCTGCCAATTTTGTAAGTGGGTCTTTTTTCTGCCGATTAACATATCTATTTAATTGTAATTCTGCGCCAAATATATGCTTAACTATGTGAATATCCGATTTCATATATATATAAATCCAAAAAGTATGCAAATTTTTCTAGATTGTCAGAAAGTTGACTTTCAAATTATACATACGTAAATTTGTGACGTCAAAAACCCCTTTTTTAACTTGCTGTGCCATCCTTTGTTGCAGATACAATTTTTGTTCAATGTCAAACTTAACTTTTTAAAGAAACATTTTCTTCAGTATTTATCTCAGGAACTGAAATAGCAATCTTCTTTTTGGGAGGTCGAGATCAGCAACTTTGCCGAATTACATTTACTGCAGCACATGACAAGATTCTTCAGTTAGGTCTGAGTTTATCAAATGGAGGAATTATACCCCCTTTGAGGCCTTCAAAAATAATTTTACGATCGTATTAAGGGTAATATTGGAACGAAATCTTAAATTTTGGATTTCAGTCTATCCAAAACGTGGAAGATCATTAACGTGTAGCTCTTGTTTTGGACGATGTATGACAGATCTTAGGTTAGTGATTGTTTAAGGGCTGTTATACCTCAATGAGATCCGTAAAAAGTACTCCACGGCTTAATTTAGCAATCATTTGACAATATTTAAATATATATATTTCATATGGGTTCTCCAAAACGCCATATATTATTAATGTATCTTTATTTTTTATTTTATTTATTTAGTTTTTAGAAGAAATACAATCAGGGCGAGCTTGTCTGGGTGACAAAAGAATACCAGTACCGAAACACAAATTCGGGAACCGTAATGGAACCTTAACAGAAACAGTCATACCGGAATCAAAATTCGTTTCGTGATTTATCCTTGCCTTAAACATTTTCAAAGCAATTGGATTTTAAATTCAGATGCATTAAAATCCATCCGTTCAATTTGGAAATGTGTACTTTAAGGCAAGGCTGCAAACCTCAAAAATTTTGGAGGAGGTTCGGTTCGGAGGTTCGAACCCGTGAGTAATCTTTGGGTTCGGTTCGCGGACCGGTTCCTGGATCCTCTGAACCCCAGGTTTTGGTTCGGACCTCGGTTCAGTTAAACAAAAAAGTAGTTTGCTTTATTTTCGATTTTTTTATACGTTTCAATTGGATAAAAAATATTAAATTGATATAAACATATCATTTAGCCGACATAAGTCATTTAGTTTAATAAAATTCATGTGATCCCGTCTATTAAATTAAATTTTTAAGTACATGTCGTACTTGATTATACTTAAAACCAGTACGAACGAATAAAACAGTCCTAAAATTATTGCATCAATCCGAAAAGTCTCATTTCAAGTAAGGATCCTACCTGAAAATCAAATAGTCTTGCATAGTGATTAAAAAAAGTTCGAAATTACAATGTCATAGCGAAAGAACGAAAAGTAACTAAACGAAAGTACATTTAATAACAAACTAAAATCAATCAATCCCGTGAAAAGACTGTTTTGAGTTAAAAACAAAGACGGGATCGAGACAAGAATTTCAGAATTGGAAAATCCGTAAAAAAGTTAATCCTCTTGTACTTGACATCGATTGGGATTGATTTTAGTCCAAAAATTTCTGGGTTTTCTTCTGTGTAAACACTATATCTTCCTGGAGATGTTCATCTGTACGCGAACTAAGTTAGCGCAATCCTTGTTAGGTCTTCGTTTTAAGATCATTTCCAAAAAATTAAAAAAAAATATTCAATGTTTGCTCTCTTTGACAATATTTGAAGGAATCTATAACATTATTGACATTATTTTGTTCTTTACAATCGGACAAAATGACTCTTCAAGATATATAATTTTGAATAATCTCATTAAGAATATCTTTCGTTTGTAAAATTACCTATTATTGTGAACCGAACCTTAATTTTGAAAAAAATGTTCCGGTTCGGGTTCAGGTTCGAGGGGTCAAAAATGTAAGAGGTTCGGTTCTTGGTCCGGTTCAGGGAACCCAAAAAACCCGAACCGAACCGGTTTTTAGGGGTTCGGTTCCGGACCGGTTTGCAGCCCTGCTTTAAGGTATGCATAATAGAGTTGGGAATTTAGTTCATTTTAATAAATTATTTTAATAATTAAATTTTAATAATTAATAAAAAAATTCACTAATGAACTAAAGTACATTTTTGAGTTTAGAGAATCCAACTCTCTAGTTATTTTGTTGATGAACTACTCACTATTAAACTATTGTTAATTTTTGGAAATAGTTTATTTTTGGAAAGTAGGAGAATCTAGATAATTTTAATGACATAGTTCATTAGTTCATATTTTGATGAACTAATCACTATCTTACTATAGTTTATTTTTTTACCTAGTTCCTTTTGGAGAGTTGTAGAATCTTGTTCATTTTCATGACGTAGTTCATTTTTTGATAAGCTATTGAACTATTGTTCATTTTACTTTTGAACTATAGTTCATTTTGAACAATCAAAAATTAACTAGTTTACAAATGAACTATAGTAAGATAGTGATTAGTTCAAAAAACGAACTTTAGTTCAAACTGTGAGACCTAGATCATTAGTTCATTTCAATGACTAGTTCATGTGAACTAGAGTTGGAGAAACTAGTTCATTTCAATGACCTAGTTCATTAGTTCATTTTTTGATTAACTATTCGAGTTATAGTTCATTTTTTGAACTATAGTTCATTTTTGAAATATAGTTCATTTTTTGACCTAGTTCATTAGTTCATTTTTTGATGAACTATTCGAGTTATAGTTCATTCTTAGAACTATAGTTCATTTTTTGAACTATAGTTCATTTTTTTAAATTATAGTTCATTTTTTTAACTATAGTTCATTTTTTGACCTAGTTCATTAGTTCATTTTTTGATGAACTATTCGAGTTATTATTCATTCTTAGAACTATAGTTCATTTTTTGAACTATAGTTCATTTTTTGAACTAAAGTTCCTATTGTGAACTAAAGTTCCTATTGTGAACTATAGTTTCTATTGTGTAATAGTTAATTTTTGTGAACTATAGTTCATTTTTTGATGAACTATTCACTTTTGAACTATAGTTCGTTTTTTAAGCTACAGTTCAAAAAATGAACTTTAGTTCATCAAATGAACTATATTTCATCAAATGAACTATAGTTCATCAAATGAACTATTCTTCAAAAAATTAACTATTCTTCCAAAAAATGAACTATAGTTCAAACACTGAGACCTAGTTCATTAGTTCATTTAAATGAATAGTTCATTCTAACTAGTTCATGAAAATCGGCACAACTTTAATGTGAACTAGTTCTCGAAATTCTGGACTAAGACATGATCTATACCTTGTGTTCTACAAATAGCTTTCCACCCAAAAACGACCCTATTCCCATACAAGTTGGGTCGAAACCGATTTGTAAAAAACAATAAACATGAAGTCTATGCAAAGATGATAATAAACTAAGATCAGGACCACTTTAATACGAATTGAATCAGGCTATATAAAAAAAAAATCTATAAAATTATCCTAAGGTTTTTCCCAACTATTAAATACTTATGGGCCACTGTAAAGTAGGAATTTTTATATATTTCATCATTTTCAAAAGCTGTCAGCTGGTAAATAAGAAAACATATGGAAATGGAAACGAAACCAAGTGATAGTCAATGGAAAAAAAAATAAAAAATGCAAAAGCCTTGACAAGTCAGCTGAACACATACATAACGAGATAAGAGAGAGAGAGAGTCCGTCCAACCATATGATTTTGATAAGCCGGCAATAAAAATAATTAATTAACAAAGAAAAAAAAACTTTCGCTGCAAAAATAAATAACATTTAAAACTGTACATTTCTTTTTTTTTTATTTGTTTGTGTAAGTAAGAAGACTTGGCACACAATTTCAATTTCTCTCAACGAGGTGAGGCGGACGCTCAGGTAGAAAAAAAAAACCATATGATTATAGAAAATATACCGGTACAGCTGATTTCAGTTCAACTATTGTTGAGAATGCGGTAGTAGTTGTAGTTGATTTTGATTAGGCAACAGCGCAGATAAGCGAGAGGGAAGAGAGAGAGAGAGAAGGCGCAGCTGTTTTGTCTTAACATGTGAGCGTGAGACAGCAAATGATCGCGCAGCTGTTAATATAAATTTAGAAAATAAACCAAAAAATGTCTTAAAGTTTCGGTTTGTTTGTTAAAAGGGGGGGTACAATATTTTGACCTCGAGTGTGAAACAACAGCCGTTTTTACAATATGGACGTCAGCCACATGTGTGCAAGCGTAACAACAACAACAAGAAAAAAAAAAGTAGCGTCACATTTTATTCCAGTCAACAGAAACATTTGGGAAATGGACTGGAATGTGGCAGAGAGAGAGAGAGAGAGCGAGAGAGGGAGAGCGAGGGCAGGCCCCAGCAGTAGTAAAAAATAATCAATAATTTGCGTGATAAAAAACTGCAACTAAAACCCAACAAAAGACTTTTGTTTGTTTTCATTTTGAAACTTACTGTAATTCTTCATCCAATTCCTCGGCGCTGTTGTATTCTGCGTTGTCCAATATTACTTCCTCCGTTTTGATAGCGAGCGGTACCGAAGACATGTTTTATTGTGGCGATTGTTTAAAAATTCGCTAAATTATATTTTCCACTTGCACTCTTCTTCTTCTTGTCGTTTTGGTTGTCAGCTGCCTTTCAGCTGCTTTTTGTATTTAGCGGCAAATT
>JAEIFT010000854.1:0-57126 GCA_018904225.1 Lordiphosa mommai
CGCAAAGGTCTTTAAATACACCACAGGCTGCGCACACATGGAATCGGCCAGATCGGACGACTATATGTATAGCGTTTTTGGAGCGATCGGTCAAAAAATAGTTCGGTAAAAATTACCGAAACAAACATCTTTTAATTCGGTACGATGATTTTTAATAAAATTATTTTATAGTGGGGGTAAAATTCAATTTGAAATAACGCATAACGCGTAACACCTGCCAACATAACATAACGCATAACGCACTTAACGCATAACTTATAACGCATAACGCATAACGCATAACGCATGCATAACGCATAACATATTGCCGCATGTGCATATTGCTCACTGGTATAAAACAAGCGTTGCACGGCACAGCAGCGCCCCGACCATGGCCGTTTATCAATGGACCGCTTGATAGCACCACCCCACTTGACCAATCTGGCAAAAGCAATGTTGGAGCCGCAAGCAATCATACAACCCAGCGCTGTGCCATTTCATTCAAATTTGACAGTAATGCGTAGTTTAGCACTTACTGGGAATCTGGGATCAAGGGATCTCGGATCAGGGATTGGATCAGGGATCTAAGTGATGGATCTGGGATGAGGGATCTGGGATTAAGGATTTGGAATGGGGGATCAGGGTCTGGGATCAGGATCTGGGATCAGGGGATCTTTAGGGATCTGATAGGGCTGGACCAGGATCAGGATCAGGAGGCCGGGAAAACAACATTTGGGAAATGGGGTTGGGAGGGGTCTGGGCTAGGGAATCTAGGGGTCTGAGTTAGGGATGGAATGTGGGATCAGGGAGTGGGCGGGATCTGGGACCGGGATCAAGGAATAGGGATGAGGGATCTGGGATTCGGGATGGCGGATCAGGGGTCTGAGATCAGGGATGGGGGATCTGGGCTCACAGATCTGGGATTGGGGGTTCGGGATTAGGGATCATAGATGTGGGATCAGGGACTTGGGATCAGGGATCTGGGATCAGGGACCTGGGACCAGGGATGGGGCAACTTGGATTTGGGATGGGAGATCAGGGATCTGGGATCAATGATTAGGATGTGGGATTAGGGGATGGGAGATTCTGGGTCGGGATGGGGGTCTGGGCTCACGGATCTGGGATCAGGGATCTGGGCTCACGGATCAGGGATCGGGGTCTGGGATTAGGGATCAGAGATGTGGGATCTGGGATTAGTTATCTGGAGCCAGAGATCAGGGATCGGTATCTGGGATTTTGTATGGGGGCTCAGGGATCGGGCGATGGTTCTGGGGTCAGGAATCTGGGAACCAACTCTGTTTTCTTGTATATAATATTATTTCAATAAACATGTTCTCACATCAAAGCCTAACGTGGCCAACCACCTCACACCTTTTTTTTTTTATTTTTTATCGAAGGGTCACCAATTGTGGTATATATTAAATTTATATGCTTCCATATAATTCTGGAAAAATTACTAAAAATCGGATCACTATAACATATAGCTGCCATAGGAACGATCGGTCTGAAAACTAGTTCACGATGTGATCGTGAGAAAACACAGCCTTACGTGCGTGTGCATTCGTAATGCGTGCGTTATTCGTGCGTATTAAAGATTTACCTCGTGAATACAAGTCATGCAGGGTTCACGAACTTTTTATACTCTGTACCGAAGGTACACAGAGTATATTGGGATTGTGCAAATTTATGTAACAGCCAGAAGGAAGCATCTCCGACCCTATAAAGTATATATATTCTTGATCAGCATCAACAGCCGAGTCGATATAGCCATGTCCGTTTGTCTGTCCGTCTGTCCGTATGAACGAAGAGATCTCAGAGATGTTAAGAGATAGAGGTTTGAGGTGTATGGAACATATAATACTTATACTTGCAGGCAGATCAAGTTTAGTTTTGATTTTTGCCACGCCCCCTGCCTCTCCCGAAAATTGATAAAAACCTTATATCTTCCACAATTTTGGAGTAAGGTTGTTCAAAACCTTCTAGACATATACTCTACTTATCATTACTTATCGAGCCCCCCTACATCGTTTTCCGATCAGATGAACGATAGTAGAGTTGCCACCCCCGCAATTTAAAAAACACCTCAAATATCCCGCAATTTTGGAGTTAGGTTGCTCGAACCTTCTAGACATATATTCTACTCATCATTACTTTTCGAACCCCTGTACATTGTTTTCCGATCAGATGATCGATGGTAGAGTTGCCACAATTTGAAAAAAACCTCATATCTTCCACAATTTTTAAAGACAGATTGTTTGAACCTTTTAGGCATATATTTTAATCGTCATTACTTATCGATCCACCATACACCGTTTCCAGATCAGATGAACGATATTCGAGTTATAAGCAAATCAAATAATTACGCTGGGCAGCACTGCCTGTGCACTTGCACAGTTTGCTTGACCCCACACTTTAAAGTTATCAGTTATATGGGCATTTCCATTATGTCGAACTGGACCTTCGTACACTTTTGAAGTGGAAAAAAGTAAAAATAAAAGCATTTTTGATTTGACAAAGGGTTGAACTTATTGCTCTTAATTGGCCCTAATGGTGCTAATGTTGATTTTGGCAATTAATTTTTTTCAAGAGAATTACAAAAACCAAGGCATTCGCACGGGACAAAAACAGAAGTGGGTTTTGCGACCAACAATTGACAAGCCGATTTTAGCGAATCCTGAGGCAATATTTCAATCTGTTAAGTTTAAGAACATTGCACATTGATGACACTTAAAAACGCTTTTGATTTTACCCAAAATAAACTTTTACATTTTTAAAATTTAATTTTCAGCACTTTCGCACGGGACATGTCGTATGGGACATTTTCCTTCCGTCATAATAATAATGTTATTTCAGTAACTATTTTAAGGAAATTATATAAAATAAGCGGAGTTAAAATGTTTTTAAGTCAACATAAGATTTCAATGTATTCATTTTCGCATAACAAAAAACAAACAAAAATTTAAAATATTGGATTGTACTTTAACTTTTTCTACCGTATGCGGGCTCTCTAAATTTTTCGCCGCCGTTTTTGCTCATTTAGATATAAAAAATCAAAAACTATGATTTACAAAAAAAAATCATTCATGTAAGAAAAAAATTTTGAATTTCAACTGACGATGTCGCACGGGACCAACTTAATATAAGTACCCAGATCACAAATATTCTCATTATTCAGCATCATTCTTTTTATTTGAATTGTATGAAAAATCACTATTTGTACTCAATATTGGATAAGCCTTCCACATGTACTTTTGACGCACAGATAACAAATGTTGTTTTTCAATGTCGCACGGGACATCGAAAATGCCATGATGCAAATCAAAAAAAATACGTTATTTAGCAATCGCATTAGTCTCTTTGCATTTTTATTTGACTCTTTGTATCCTT
This sequence comes from Lordiphosa mommai, assembly GCA_018904225.1. Classification (NCBI taxonomy): domain Eukaryota; kingdom Metazoa; phylum Arthropoda; class Insecta; order Diptera; family Drosophilidae; genus Lordiphosa; species Lordiphosa mommai. The sequence continues at coordinate 3,367 of JAEIFT010000854.1, forward strand.
GGAAAGATTTAAGAATGCAAAGTCAATGCATAAAGAAAGACATTAAAGAACAATTATCAAAACAAAAAGTGCAGGGAATATCATACTGAGAATAGTTACGCTAGAGCGACTTTGCTTTTGAATATCTCGAAATGTGGGTTATAAATAAATGTAAAATTAGTTTATATTAGTACAATTTGACTGTTTTCCTATGAAAATATCATAAAGCAAGGGGTTTTGAAAAACTTTAAAATTTTTGGTCTCGGTGGACCTTTTGGTAGAAATGCCCATATACAAACAGGTACAGAGTATATTACAGTCGGGCTTGACCTACTTTCTTACTTGTTTTTGTTTGTGGTAGTTTAAAAAAGTAATCTGTATAACCCAGGGATGCTCACCGCTCGGAAATAAAGTGTGGTTCGGGACATAGAGATCTTAAATCATCGGTTCGGTTCATAATATGGTTTTTGAAGCAAGCCGAACCGCGGTTTTGGTTCGGTTCGGCGAACCAAGAACCGAACCGTTTTAAAAGGCGGTTTTTGGTTCGGTTCAGCATTTTTGAATAACACTGGTTCGGTTTACGGTTCGGTTCAGAACCGGTTTGCATCTCTGGTATAATCTGATTTTCACTGGAAATTTTGCTGTGAAGGATTTTTTTTTTTTGTAATTTTTTTATGGGTCGCCGCTAAAATCAAGTTGATATGTGATACATTATAATGAACTCACCCCCCCATTTCCTATAAACCCCTGTTAATTATGTAAAGTAGGTATGTATTAATATATTTACCTGTTTATATGTACAAAAAGAATTATTATACGCAGTTAAATTAGTTTTAGAGTTTGCCTGTGGCTACACACACACACACACCAACGCAGGTGGAAATTAGTGGCAGGCCAAAGTTTTTAGTTTACGTAATGCCAAACACACCTTGACTCGTGGTATATATACATACTTACATACATACATATATATTTTTACCCGCACATAATAATATTGTTTATAAACATGCAGTAGGTAAAGCTTCCCAATGAGCAGAACGCGATGTCGTCATTTTTTGGTTTTTGTCCAGGCGAAAAGTCAATTTAGAACAGATATACATACATACATACATACATACAAACACAAAGTCACAAGGAAGAAATATAATGGGTGAGTGCGCCGAGCGCACACCTACAAAATATCGTGCTGATTTAATCACTTTCTTAGTTGGCACCAACAAACGTCAACTTTTACTCTCACGCACACACACACACACACACACACACCCACACACACCTGGACATCCAGGAGTGAAAACAGCCTTATAGCCAGTGGCCATTAAATGTTGCCCTAAATGCGATGGGCAAGCCTTTTCTTGGTCGAACCTTCGTGACCAACTGCTTTTTTCAAGGAGAGCTACAAATACACACATACACATATACACCCATACATTCATATATAGCTGGCCCTATTCCGCGATAGACTAAAAAAAAAGTCACGCAGCCAAACATGCAATGCTTTCAGGAATCTTGAGTGAACACGATATTTTCAGTTTGAACTCTAAGGACCAGAGTATGACACGTGGTTTTTGCGGACAGGACATTAGAAAAATTAACACCAACAACCATTACCCCAATAATTTGTTAGCTTATCTGGCAACAAAGTGGATTGAAACCACCTTATCAAAATGAAGGGGGGACGACGACCCAACCAATCTGACCTCACTTAAACCATTTTCGAATGGGGCTTGCTAGTCGGTTCTAGGTCAGAGTGGGTTATGAAAGAATAACTAAAATACATTTTCATTGAAAACTGTTTCCAAGTCGAGAGGCCTTAACTGTTTGGGAATTACAACTAGCAAATGACAAAATTAAAAAGAAAATATTTTCCCATATTTTTAAATTCAAAAATTATTTGGATCGGATCGAAACACTCGCCTGCCTCCCCTTTTTCGACATTGAGCGATAATTTCCCGAAATGAGAAAATTATTTCTTCATCTATTCGGCCCTTCTAGCTTACAAATCGATATTTATTCAGCTCTGAACCCAACCACACCTCCATTCATATGTCAAATTATTTTTCATAATGTGCGCACAAACTCAATTTAAAATCTATCGTGTGAAAATCTGTAATTTCCATTTGGAATTTTCGGCGAATTTTCCCACCCAGGAGACCTATTTTCTAGCATCGGAAAATCTCTTGGATAACACAGGGCAACAGCCATTTCGGTCTGGCCTTCTGGATGCAAAATTCTGTTCCTGTTTTGTGCCCTGATTCCAAAACTGGTCTCGATTTTTTTCCATCAGCTCTTGTTTGCGAGAAATCGCGGAAAAACCATTTGCTGTTTTTAGCGTATGGAAAATTATTGGCCTACACCAAGCACAAATTTGTAGGTTTATAAGTTTTATGCTGTACTTCATACATCAATGCAGCCATAAAAAATCAAGCGAGCCGCATCAGCAAAGTGACTTAATTGGACCTTGAAGATAATTTTTTATCAATTTATAGCAAATTTTTTCAACATAAACCGTCATCTACAACCTAGTGCATAAATCGTAAAATTGAAACAACTATTTTAGCATATAGCCTAACATATCCGCTATTTTTACGAATTTTGTTGCACTTTTATCAGCTTGTTGGACTAAGCTACAACCGGTTTTTCATGAAAAAGTGAATGAAAATTTATGGCAGGACTATTAGATTAATTCACAAAAAGGTGTATAGGAAATATGAAAAGGCTACTCGATTTAACATAGCTCTTACATTAATAGACAAACAAATGAACAATAACATTCCTTCCATAATCTAAAAAAAACTGCAAAATGGATTTTTCGCGATTTCTTGAAAACAAGTGCTGATGGAGAAAAACCGAGACCACTTTCGGAATCAGGGCGCAGAACAGGAACAGAATTTTGCATCGAGAAGGCCAGACCTCACAAAAATGGTCATTTTGTTGCCCTGTGTAATTATTTTAAAAACTACGTATTTAGTAGCCAGAGTTTGAAGTCAATTGAATGAATAATAGTTTTTTATATAGAATTTTCAGGCATTTTCTAGTGAGTGGATTTTCCATCATCAGCAAACCAACATATCGAATTAAATTTTAGGTCAATCGGATGAAAAATAGTTTTCCATAAAGAACTTTCCGTGCATTCCCCTTCCTGGGGCTGATTTTCCAACAACTGAAAACTAAATGTTTAATTATTTAGTACTACCTTTTCAATCCAAGTTTGAAGTCAATTGGATGAAATAATTTTTTCATAAAGAATTTTTCGGGCATTTCCCGAACTTTCGGACGGATTTCAAAAAATCTAATTTTAAATTATTTGCCTTTTCCTTACAAAGCGAGTATGAAGTTAAAAGGATGAAAATAGTATTTCCATATAGAATTTGCCACACTCAGAAAAAAAACCGAGAACTTTGTACTTAAATCAAGTACAAATGGTGTCAATTAGTACGCCAAGTACGAAAATACTTGATAAAAAAGTACAAAATACTTGGTTCAAGTACGATTTTTTCAATCCGAAATACTTGATTTAAGACCGTTTCGGGATACATTAAGTACATTTTGGACTGTTCCAATCCCAATTGGTTAAAAAAAAAAAAAACTCAACACCCAACATAATACCATACATAATGGGCTCAACCCTGTGTACCCCCCCCACCCGACTGTTTTATATTTTCGAGAAACTGCTTCCCTAAATGTGTGTGTGATAAGGGGGGTCACGAAGTCTTCTTTTCTCTGAAACATATAATAATTTTATAAATTAATAATAGCTTACTACCTTTCCTTGTCTGGGAATCGAACTCGGGACTTTGGGACTGAAGCACAAGAACGGCTGCGTCTTGGCACTCGACCGCGTCGCGCCTGCGAGCCCAGACGCCAAATTACATACAAGTACGTTTGCTCCAGACGGCAAAACGAAACTTAAAGAGAAGCCAAGAGAGCCAATTTGCTTTTGCTCTCAGCTTGTGCGCGCTCTCACTCGACACCCATGAACGAATCATACTTATTTTAAGTACAAATCGGTATTTATATCCCGTTCCCGTTTGAGTACAAAAGTTCTTGATTTAAGTATTTCGTACTGGATTTAAGAATTTTGTTCTGATTTTAGGAACATTTTGGGGAAATTTAAACCTAAGACTGATTCGTTAACTTCAAGTACAATCAAGTACGAATTATACTGGAAATTTTAAGTACGAAACGAGTATAAATTCAATCCCGTTCGTTCTAGAACGCTGGCATCCGTTTTTCCTGAGTGCAGGCATTTCCCACTCTTTAAGCGAATTTTCCAACATCAAGAAATAACTTGTCTAATTATTTTGTAAACTAATTCTTACACACCGATTTTGAAGTCAATTGGATAAAAATAGTTTGTTCCTTATAAATTTTCCGGGAATTTTCCGACCTTTCGGGCGAATTTTCCAACATCAAAATATCACATGTCTAATTTTTTTCATTTATCCCCCAGCTAGCAGCTGTTCAACAAATCTAGGAACGGTTTACACGATGAAGCAAACTTCATGAAGTTTCTCAAAAGCTTTTGTTGGTGGGAAAGAAGTGTGGTGGGTAGCTTTCCTCCTTTACCCCTAACAAGAGCTTTTAGAAAAACATGATGCTTTATCGGGTAAATCCGACTAACCAAATCTAAATCAGTTTTACCACCAAGATGGAATTTTACGATGAAGCAAACTTCATGAAGTTTTCTTAGGCGAGAGATTTCAATGTAATTTTCTACTCTTTGTTTAAGGTCCAAAAGATTTCCTCTAAATTCCACGCCTACTAAGAAAACTTCATGAAGTTTGCTTGAATTATCCTTCTTATTCCGAGAAGTGTAACGGTATCAATTTTGCTTTTTCCGGCGATTAACGGTCAGGTTTATTTCGTAAATTTACAATTTACACTAAATTTCATTTGGCTGCGGTTTGCCAGTTTTTTTCACCCCCGCCTTATCTTGGTAAAAAAAATGCCCCACTTAATAAAACGTAAATTTCGAAGCTTTTTGAAATCTCATTTGTTGTATGACTAAATTACACGGAACAATCGATGAAAACTAATTTCTCATTTTAAGCAAACTTTGGCTCTAACAGCGAATTCAATGTCAGCTAAACCGTGGGTCAAAATTATGACGTTTATCAACCCCCCTTGAGGGGCCGAACAATAACTTCGAAGCAGGCACTAACAAAGTAATTGCTCTATAATTGCTATGGGAATGTACGTTAGTAGGTCAAGCGCGGTGGTTTGCTGCTTGGCCATAATGTGTAAAAATCATATATTTACATAAGGGTCATGCTTTCTGGCATCGAACGGGCTGGTTTGAAATTTTTTTGTAATCTTGAAAAGTAGTTCCAGTGGCAAGTGATTCACATTCTACATATTGTTGTCATTATAGTGATGAAAGCATATACAAATATTTCATTCATTTAATTTTTAAAGAAAAAATTCTTTTTATATTGAAGTAGACAACAGAACTGCGGTGTTAACAAGGCGGTGTTAGAGCTTTCTATCATTTCAAAATCGTTCAAAAAGTAAGATATTATTTTCAAAACACTACATACAAGAACGAAGAAATCCTTGCCATAATTTCTACTTAAGACAACAGAATTGCGGTGTTAACAAGGCGGTGTTGAAGCTTTCAATCATTTGCAAAACGTTAAAAAAGTAAGATTCTATCATAATATTATTCATAAAACACTACATACAAGAAAGAAGAAATCCTCTCATAATTTCTACTCCAGATAACAGAATTGCGGTGTTAGAGCGTTCTATCATTTAGAAAACGTTTAAAAAGTAAGATACTATCATAATATTATTCTTCAAACACCACTTACAAGAAAGAAAGAAAGAAGAAATCCTTTTCATAATTTCTACTTACAACAACAGAATTGTGGTGTTTACAAGGCGGTGCTAGAGCGTTCTATCATTTAGAAAACCTTAAAAATATAAGATACTATCATAATATTATTCTTAAAACACTACATACACCGCTTTTCAATATCTTAAACACCTCCTTAGAAGCTATACGAAAAATTAGTGTTTAAAATAAGGTCAGTAATATAATTAAGTCCATTTCAACAAAGAAACCGTTCTAATTTTTTAATACACCCTAGAATTGCAGTGTGAACAAGGCGGTGATTGAGCTTTAGACCTTCATATCACTTAGAAAACGTTGATAAGTTAGATACTACCACAAAGTTATTCTTGAAACACTACATACACCGCTTTTTATTATCATTTACACACAATCCTTATGAATGCGTGTTAACAAGGCGGTGTTTAAGCTTTAAGCCTCCACAACCCTTAAAAAACGTTTAAAAAGTTAGATACTGTCGTAAAGTAATTTTAAAAACACTACCGACATCGCTTTTCAAAATCTTAAACACCTCCACTAAAGCCATAAAAAACCCGAACAAATACAACTGAGGTAAAAAAATCGTTTTTTACATAATATCCAAATTATTTTCATTTCAAAGCATTATTTCGGTTTTATAAAAGCGGTGCTAAACCTTTCAATATTCTTTATCTTTGTTATCAGACCATCTACATCGCCTGATGGTTGGTGACGATACGATATAAAACAAAAAAGTTTTTCTATTTTTTTGACCGATCGTTCCTATGGCAGCTATGTGATATAGTCATCCGATCCGGCCGGTTCCGACATATTAGTTGAGTGCAAAATTTCAGCTCGATAGCTTTAAAACTGATGGACTAGTTTGCGTAGAAACAGACAGACGGAGTTGAACTCAGCTCGTCGTCCTGATGAAGAATATATATAGTTTTGGGGTCTGAAATGAATATTTCTATGCGTTACAAACTTCTGGGCAAAATTAATGTACACTTTGCAAGTGTATAAAAACTTCGGATACCATTATAAAATACACTCTGTATAATGATTCAACTATTAATTCAGTAAATTTCATTCTAAAGTATTTTACTTACCATTTCGACAAGATGAAGTGCGGGCAACAGCCTATTGACGCGCGTGAATTGATGTATTACACGATAAAAGAAGAAAAATAACCATTTTTAATTATTTTCAAATTTTCGTAAGATATTTAGGTTAAAATTTTGTTAATTTTTTTTTTTCATCACATTTTTCAAAGTTTGAGATAAATATCTCGAAAACGATCAACTTTAAGTATAAAGCGTATTTGACTTCTTTGTAGGCTAGTTTATTGCAGTAACTTTATCTTCTCTCTACATATAAAAGAGTATGTTCTGACTGACTGACTGATTCACTGATTGACATCAACGTAGAGCCCAGGAACGGTAAGAGAGAAAGCTGAAATTTTCACAGAAGTTTCAATGAGTTGAAAGTAAGCACTAAGGCGGGGTTTGAATTCCACCCCTAAGGTGGAAACTCTGAAAAGCTACTATGGAGAAAAATTTTGTTTTTCATCCGATTGACTTGAAATTTGGTTTGTAACTAAAGTAAGCGAAATAATTGGACTTCTTTCTCAGATTTCCGAAAATCCGCCCACAAAGGAAAATGGAAAATTCTTGATGGAAAAACTATTTTTCATCCGATTGACTACAAACTCGGTTTTGAGGATAGTAAGCAGAATAATTAGACTTTTAGATTTTCTGATGTTGGAAAATCCGCTCCGAAAAATCGGGAAATTCCCGGAAAATTCCAAGGACAAACTATTTTTTTATCCGATTGACTTCAAACTCGGTTTTGGAGGATGGTAAGCAGAATAATTAGACTTTGGAGATTTTCCGATGATGAAAAATCCGCCCGAAAAGTCGGGAAATTCCGGAAAATTCCATAAGGAATACAAATATTATTCATCCGATTGCCTTCAAACTCGGTTTGTAAGGATAGTATGCTACGTAATTGGACATGAGATTTTCAAATGTAGAAAATCCTCCACAAAGAAAATACCCGGAAAATTCGATATGAAAAATTATTTTTGATCCGATTGACTTCAAACTCGTTTCTAAGGATAGTATGCAAAATAATTGGACATAAGATTTTCCCAATGTTGGGAAAATCCTCCGAAAAGTCGGGAAATCCTTGAAAATTCATTATGGAAACAACTTTTTCTTAATGGAGGCGTGTTTGGGTTCAGTGACAATAGCGCTATTTTGTGAGCCAATCTGGACTGAAATTCGTGTTTTTTATTTCGGAAAATTTACTAAAGGTCGGAATATAGGTACGGGGGTGGGGTTTATGGCTGGGGAAATTATATTTTTAGCCGATTTGTAACTCAATTTGGCTTGAAAGCTCTACGGGCCAATTCAATAGGATAAAGTTTTTAGCTTTGCGCAAACCCACCCTCAAGGTCGCATAATGGGTTGCGGGGAGTGGTTGCAGGGTTTGTACGCTCAATGGACCAAATAGGTGGAAAATAATTTTCTTAGTTCTGAAGTCCGGAAATTGGGCCGGGGGGGGCTCTGCCCAAATTTTTTCATCAATCTGGCGGCTTTACTACGGTAACCCGGGTGACGGAAACTATATATATATATTAAATATTACATTTTCAAATCTATGGCGAAATATATAGCCCCACTGACAAAAAATGGCCTATTTAAAAAACGGGAAATTTACAAATTCTTCAAAAATTCGTTGTGGTAGTTCTAAAGCAAGATCGAGGAAATGCCTAAAAAACCTGAACAGTTAATTTCTTTATACGAATATTTATGGTCCTCCCAGTAAACTTCTGGTCGGTTTACTTCAATATACCTTAGTGTCCAAAATAACCTTAGGATTTCACGATAATGCTTTTAGATATGGCAATAAAGGGTTACCAAATCTCAGTTCCTGCTGCCAGGATACCTTTGGTTAGTAAGCAAATCAACGAGTTGAAATTATAGAAAGTAGTCTCTAATTTGTAAATGAGTGCGTGCAATGCACCTAGAGACTCTACAAGTAAGTAGTACAATACATAGAGAGACATATATGTATGTATAATGTATTGTATATAAGTACATACATAGAAGCTCTATGACACACATATCAGCCAGTGGTAAACATCAGGCGGCACATCAACCTAAGCTCAAATGGCGTCGCCATGTTTTTCTAAGGCAGGGCGTGTGTACACACACACATACACATATAAAAGTATGTACATATGTATATGTGGGTGCTCGGAGCAGTTTAATATTTGTACACTGAAATCAATGCAACCTTTTTTTCCTTTTTTGTACGGACGCAGCCGTAGCCGCCCAGCCACTGTCATCATTCCTGTTGCAATTCAACGTCAACAAAATGTTAAAAGCTGTCCACGTTCGTGTTCGTGTCGCATAGAATGGGCCCACCACCCCATCCCCAACCCCCAACCCCTCATCCCTCCCGTGTGTGAGTGGGAGCATTGCATCAAAACAATTGTTGCAGTCTAAGTTGTCATTCAAACTGTCAATGCAATAGAATCGAATTGCGAAGAGGCATCAATGAGCAGGAAATCAATAAGTTCTGCTCGTCCTTCACACGTGCTGTTAATACGCATTCAACTAAAGACACATACACCCCCTCCCCCTCCCCCATCCCCCTACCACTTCAGACACCTAGTTTGATATGTTTAATGGATTAGATGAGGGAAAACTCATTTTCCATTTAGACATCCTGTAAATGTGATAGAATGAAATCTATGATTTTATAATAATAGAAAACGCACAATTATTTGGCATACTTTTAGGGGCTAAATATCATGTCTTCAAACTGTAGAATTTGTAGAAAACGTACTGTCCGAAGGTTTGAACTAGAGAGAGGTGCGGAACGGAATTCCCTCAGTCCCACTGATACCGAATTTAAATGCTTGCTCAGGCAGGTCAGAAAAATGTTAAAAGCAGGGTGTCAAACCGGAACCCGAACCGGAACCGTATACCGAAAAGAACCGATTGAAACTCAGAACCAGAACCGGAACCGTTATTATTTATTTTTTGCGTACCGGTATTTTGGAACCTTTATTTTTGGAACCGAAATGACCGAAAAGAACCGAACCATTTCTTTTATATCTTCGGATTAAAGGATTTTTAAATTATACCGGTACATACCGGTACGTACCGGTATACCGAAATAAAAACCAAGGTACCGGTACGGAACCGAATACCAAAATAAACTAGAACCTAAACAGAAACTTTTACCGAAACACGGTACGTACCAGAACCGGAACCGGAACCGAAATTCGATTCGGTTTGATTCCCTGGTTAAAAGTCTTTTGGATGTCACAATATGAACTTATTATTTTAAGAGCGAAGCTCTTTAACGGACGTTCGCCTGGGGGACTAAAACGAGAACAATTTTGACTTTGATTTCTTTGCGACAGTTTTCTTGCGTGAGATTTTCTTTGATTCGGTTTTTTATTTTTATTTGTGCTGATATTTGTTTGCATTGAAAAAGCACAAGCAAGCGTAACCATGCACACACATACACATAAAGGGATCTGGGATCGGGGACCAGGGATCTGGGTTGGATCTCGGATCTGGAATCTAGGATCTGGGATCAGAGATCTGGTATGTATCTCGGATCTGGGATCAGTGATCTAGGATGGATCTCGGATCAGGTATCTGGGATCTCGGATCTGGGATGTATCTCGTATCTGGGATCAACGGATCTGGGATGGATTGGATCTGGGATCGGGGATGTATCTCGGATCTGGAATTTCGGATCTGGGATCAGGTATCTGGGATCAGCGATCTGGGATGGATCTCGGATCTGGGATCGGGGACCAGGGATCTGGGTTGGATCTCGGATCTGGAATCTAGGATCTGGGATCAGAGATCTGGTATGTATCTCGGATCTGGGATCAGTGATCTAGGATGGATCTCGGATCAGGTATCTGGGATCTCGGATCTGGGATGTATCTCGGATCTGGGATCAGCGATCTGGGATGGATCTCGGATCTGGGATCGGGGATGTATCTCGGATCTGGAATTTCGGATCAAGGATCAGGTATCTGGGATCAGCGATCTGGGATGGATCTCGAATCTGGGATCGGGGATCTGGGATGTATCTCGGATCTGGGATCAGCGATCTGGGATCAGCGATCTGGGATGGATCTCGGATCTGGGATCAGGATCTAGGCTGGGATCTCGGATCAGGTATCTGGGATCTCGGATCTGGGATGTATCTCGGATCTGGGATCTCGGATCAGGGATCTGAGATGTCGGATCCGAATCAGGGATGTGGGATCAGGGATCTGGGATGTATCTCGGATCTGGGATCTCGGATCAGGGATCAGGTATCTGGGATCAGCGATCTGGGATGGATCTCGAATCTGGGATCGGGGATCTGGGATGTATTCGGATCTGGGATCAGCTATCTGGGATCAGCGATCTAGGATGGATCTCGGATCAGGTATCTGGGATCTCGGATCTGGGATGTATCTCGTATCTGGGATGTATTTCGGATCTGGGATCAGGTATCTGGGATCAGCGATCTGGGATGGATCTCGGATCTGGGATCGAGGATGTATCTCGGATCTGGAATTTCGGACCTGGGATCAGCGATCTGGGATCAGAGATCTGGGATGGATCTCGGATCTGGGATCAGTGATCTGGGATGTATCTTGCGGATCTGGGATCAGGGATCTCGCGATCTGGGATGTATCTCGGATCTGGGATTATTCGTATCTGGGATCAGCGATCTGGGATGGATCTCGGATCTGGGATCGGAGGATGTATCTGGATCTGGAATTTCGGATCATGGATCAGGTATATCTGGGATCAGCGATTTGGGATGGATCTCGAATCTGGGATCGGGGTCGTATTTCGGATCTGGGATCAGGTATCTGGGATCTGGAATCTGGGATCGGGGATTTGGGATGTATCTCGGATCTGGGATGTTCTCGATCTGGGATCAACGATCTGGGATGGATCTCGGATCTGGGATCGGGGATGTATCTCGGATCTGGAATTTCGGATCAAGGATCAGATATCTGGGATCAGCGATCTGGGATGGATCTCGAATCTGGGACCGGAGATCTGGGATGTATTTCGGATCTGGGATCAGGTATCTGGGATCAGCGATCTGGGATGGATCTATCATTAGTTGCAGTCGATGCAGAAGGCCTTTGCGGGATTATGGTATACTTTAAATGAAGGTGGGATGGAATCCATGACAGAAAATGGGAAGTACTTTCAATTAAATACATTGCACTAATTTTGTATAATAAAGTTTCAAAATGGAAAAAGACTCCTTTAAAACTTACTTGAAAAAAAAAAAATATTTGTGCTAGAGGCGGAATAACATCTTCACTTTGCTGAAACTTAAAGTAGTGTTGCAATTTTTATGTCAAAATAAAAATGAAAAGAAATTTCTTTTTGTTCTCCACTTGATTCTAAAGAAAGTACAACCGTTGCCGAAATCCTTGTTTAAAACATAAATAAAAGAAGAGACCCCTTATAAGTATGGCGCCCCCTTCGAATGCCACAAACACAGTTTCACTTGTTTGTTTGGTCTACAATTCACAGTACATCCGTACGGATTCAGACATCCGATGGAAGCAACAAGTCAAATAATAACAAAAAACTTTTAGGCTTTTTCCCCAAAAAACAACCCATTTCCCTTTTTTTTTATACATACTTATATATGTATGTAAGTACATAAATATATGTGTGTTCAAACAATGCAGCATTTGTATGGACATAAGTATGTGTGTGTGGGAGTGAAACACAATAAAATTTTCAAAAGGTAATTTAATTTTTTTTTTTTTTTTTTGGGGTGTTCTGTTTTCCTCATTTATTGCTATTACCATATTACTACAAAACATTTGGTACTTTTTTATTGTATTTAGCATTTTTATGCGATTTGTTTGAGTATCCCCGGGTATATCAACTTCAAATGATTCAATTTCTTTGTTGGCCATAAACATTTATTGCTTAATTTTGTTTTTTAAATTAAATTATCTAAGGGATGATTGGGTAAATTGAGGGTGCTAAAAGAAAAATCATTAAAAATTCCCAAATTCCAAAATTGAATTGGGCTTTAATTGTTCTGGCATTACCATTAAAATTCAAACATTTATTATTATTCAAAGCGTATCAAACCCAACCCCAAACACAACATATGCAGCAGCAGCAAACATGTTGGATTTGATACGAATTTGTATGACGTACTTAGCTTTTGACTTTTTTTGTTTTAATAACAACTCACTTGTTTTTACTGGTCAAATCTTGCCTCACGTGTGTGCTATGTTATGTTTTGTGAAAAAAATTGTAGTTTCTTCTACTTTTAGACATATGAATTTTAATGGCTAATTTGCATGACTGCACAAATGTATGTGGATATAAAATGAAATTAATGGCCAACTTGTCGTATGCGCAATATTTGTACAGATTGACTTTTTTGGCCGTGTTGTGGGGGAGCTTATTAAACGCCGGACCGGCAGTGTTGAAGCATTGAAACGGAACTACTTGAAGAAAGAATAAATTACAGTGCATTGTATCGGATATTCATGCAATTATGATGGATGGATCAAAGATTAAAGCGAGTAAGTTTTAGTTTGACGCTTTTAAAAGCCTTTCTAGAATTCTCTGCGGGATTTTAGGGAATTTAAGAAAACTTTTATCAACCTGGGTAGGTAGTTTCTTTGAAAAATGTTAGGAACGTGATTCATAGATGTGAGAAAAGAGAAATTTAAGTATAATTAGGAAATTCACTTTATTATACACTTGAAAAGTGTATATTATTGCCCATAAAGTTTGTAACGCATAGAAATATTCATTTCCGACCACATAAATTATATGTATTCTTGATCAGGACGACGAGCTGAATTTATTCCGTCATGTCCGTCCGTCCGTCTGTCCGTCTGTCGTTTCTACGTGAACTAGTCTCTCAGTTTTAAAAGCTATCGAGCTGATCATTTTGCACAGAGTCTTCTTTTTACTGCACGCAACTAATATGTCGGAACCGGCCGGATCGGATGACTTATCTTATAGCTGCCATAGAAAACGATCGGTCTAAGAACTAGTTCTAGTTAGAAAACTTTGTTGTTTTCCATCTGGCACAAATCTTGCGTATGTTAGTTTTTATATGCTTCCACAAAATGTGAAAAAATTTATCAAAATCGGATAACTATATCATTTAGCTTACTGCGATTAGAACGATCGGTCGGAAAATAAGTTTTAGTTGATGAAAATTTTTTTGTTTCCTCCAAGTCAGCGTCACTAACTCTTGGTATATGATAGTTTGTTATATGATTCTCCTGAAAACATAAATTTTGGAAAAATGTTATCACAAATCGTGATCACTATAGCATAATTGAGCTACCCATAGAAACGTGTCGGTACAAAAACAGAGTTCTAGTGAGAAAAAACTTTTTGTTTTTTTCCACCGTATCGTCACCAATCTTGGTTTATCTTAGTTTTATATGCTTTTACATTATTATTTTTAGAAAAATTTATAAAAATCGGTATGACTATAGCATATAGCTGGCATAGGACCGATCGTGTAACGGAAAATTGTGTAAGTTTACTAAGAAAATGTTTTTTTTTATGGTATCAAATTTTTATTAATAATGACTTAAAAATTTTAAATATCTGATATCTATATCTATATATATTTTATCTGGTTAAATCAGTTGGAGTAAATTGTTTTCCATGTTTTTAAAGATCTTCAAAAATTTAGGAACGGTTAAGTTTGCCAATTCTCGTTTTTAATTTAATTTTTTCTTTGAAATAAAATGCTCTGGGATTATAAGGTATTAGTTTATTAAACATTTTGTCGCTTTCAAATCAAAGTTCAAATATTGTTTGAAAAATTATACTTCCAGTTGCTTTTTACGGAACGCATTACTGTGATTTTAAGTTGGTCATTGAAATAGACGTACAAAATGTTTTTAGTGATTATTTTATTTATATTAAAACCAGGAAATAATACCGTAACCGGAACCGTTTCAAGCCACGTACCGGTATCGAAGCCACCGATTACATTTTTTTGAGAACCGAAAACCGTTAACCGTTATAATAGGAACCAAAAAAACGAAATCATACTGAAACTCTAATACTGGTATTGTTTCGGTTTCTAGTCGAAATATTCAACTACTAAAATTGCAATATAAACACTGAAAAGAAAGTTTTACTTTCAAAATTCGCTCTCACAGAACAACCAGAATCAAATTCTCTTTTTAAAATAAATAAGATATAAAAAAATTTCTAAAAAGTGTTAAAACTTTTTCTTTGCTAAATATAAGCCCTCTAATTAAATATAATTGATATATAAATAAAATATAAATTATGATATAAATTTTTGGAACGAAGTTTCTGGATTTTATTCAAATTTCGCTCTACAAAAAATTCTGGTTTAATATTTCGGAAAATTTTAAGTCAGGTAAAGCTATGGTAGATTTTATGTTACCAACTGTTTTTGTGTTTATTAGAGCTAATATACCTGATATTTGAGCTATTTTGGACCGTAGTCTTATAGTATGCGTACAAATTTATCCAAATCTCCAAAGTAAAGTTGGAGAATCTAGTTCATTTCAATGACCTAGTTCATTAGTTCATTTTTTGATGAACTATTCACTTTCGAGCTATAGTTCATTGTTGAATTATAGTTCATTTTTTGAACTATAGTTCATTTTTTGAACTATAGTTCATTTTATGAACTATAGTTCTTTTTTTGAACTATAGTTCATTTTTTGAACTATAGTTCAAGTTTTTACTTTAGTTAACATAATTTAACCCTTCTCACTTAAAAATTAATAATCAGTAGCTTTTATTGGTAATTTTTTTTTATCAATTTTAACTTTTTTTAATAAAAGTTCATTAAAATGAACTATAGTTCAAAAATGAACTATAGTTCAAAATGAACTATAGTTCAAAAATGAACTATAGTTCAATAAGTGAATAGTTAAAAAAATGAACTATAGTTCAAACCCTGAGACCTTGATCATTAGTTCATTTTAATGAATAGTTCATTCGAACTAGTTCATGAAAATCGGCACAACTCTACACCAAAGATCTCTATTTTTGTCCGGTATGCCGAAATAAAAATCATCGTCCTGATCAAAAATTTTCGAGGCCACGAAAAGTATGCCATGACAATCCCAGAACACAAACGCCATGACCTTTCCGTCTCATTGAGGCTTCCTCGGCCGCTTTTGAGTACTCGTGCAGGCTTTAGTCCATTAATTCCCCAGTCCGTATCATGGCAGCGTTTTTTCCATACTTAACATAATGACAATCACGTCAACAACAATCAGCTGTCAAAACAAAACTAAGGGCTGCATCGCGCTTATTTTTGACTTGTCTAACTAAATATATATGAATAAATAAATATGAATTAATGAGAACAAATTTTAAGTGCTGAGTTCTACCCTTTCACATTTGGTCTTATTAAGGTCCGTCCTAATGTATTGAATATACATTCTATATGTAAGTAAACAGAACTAAAACATAATTTTTTGCGTGATCTACTTAATGTTTGTCTGAATATTTTTTTTTTTTTTTTTTTTTGCAAATTCTGTGATCCGATATACTCGGTATGCGCATATATGCACGCTCATATTATAATAAATTTCCATGTCTAATCCCATAAATAAGAATAGTATAATGTATGTGTATATTAACGCGTGCCACAGCGTGACACAGACACAGCAAGGTTACGTATGTTTGCAGTTTGAGGCGGACAGACGGAAGATCAGTCTGAGATAAAATCCTTTGGTTTTTGAAATTCTTCAACAATATATAATCAAATTTTTTGACTTGATTCAAGAACTTTTAGTGCTAAAGTTTGTGGAATAATTCCTTAAACTCTTTCTTACAAAATTTACTTTTAATGCCAATTGCTTATATAATTCCCAACTTGTTCTATCATTGTACATTTTGTATTTATATTATTTTTGCTCATTAAAAGGGTTTATTGTTAATTTATTTGTTTTCGAATGCTTTTGAATCATCACATAAATCGCTGCTGAAGATGGCATATCATTTGTTTCATGTCATGAAATTTATTCACACATTTTGATTTTGACATGAGTGTGTCATCTAAGTAATAAAACAAACATGTCCGCTCTAATAATATAAGTATGCATATCTATGTATGTATTTTAAATACAACGAAATGTTAAATTTTAATGAAACTTTTGATATCGTTATATACAACAATAGAATAATATATATATTTTGGCCTAAGCCCAAAAGAACAATGAAATTCCTTCGGATACAGCAAACACAGGGCAACATTTTCCACCATATTGGCATGTACTACATACAGTATATGTATTGACATACAAACATGGGAAAAACAACAACACAACAAAAAATAAGAAAATCTTTTTTATTTCTGTTGCCAGCATATAATTATAATTAAAATATATATATAGTAAATATATGCATATACTTACTAGCATACCTGCCGTGCGCTGCTACGCCCCCCTTTTAGTATTTTTTTTTTTAATACAAAACAAAAAGGCATAGATAATTTTGGAAGTGCCGAAGTTTTTATACCCTTAAATGTGAGGTTTTTCCAGTTAAGACTGAAGACTTATTGATTTCCAATAAAATGTTTTTTTACACCTACACCAAAAGGTTAGTCAGATTTAAACTACAGCTTTGCTTAAATTTATTATCTCTACCAAACAAATTTTATTTCGTTGTGTCAAAACATCCGTCCGTCTGTCTTCTGTCCGTCTGTCGTCTGTCCGTCTGTCTGTCTGTTTCACGCGAACTAGTCTCAGTTTTAAAGCCTATCGAGCTGAGGGAATTTTGCTTTTTACCGTCCTTAAGGGACTATATCATATAGCTGCCATAGGCACGATCGGTCTCTGAACTGAGCTCTAGTTAGAAAATTTTTTTTTCTTGGTATATGCTTAGTTTATATGCTTCCATAATTCTGGAAAAATTCTGTCAAAATCGGTATATCATATGGCTGCCATAGGAACGAAAATAAGTCGTTGTGGGAAAATCTTTTTGTTTCCATCGTAACGTCTCAATCGTAATATATTTTGTTTTATATTTTCCACACAATTCTGAAAAAATTTATCAAAATCGGATGACTATAGCATATAGCTGCCATAAAACGGTCGGTCAAAAAACTACTTCTAGTAAAAAAAAATTTTTTGTTTTCGAAAGCGTCCCCAATCTTCAGGTATATATTAGTTTTTATATGCTTTCACATAATTTTGAAAAAAATTATCAAAATCGGATGACTATAGCATATAGCTGCCATAGGACCGATCGGTCGGAAAAATGTGTTTTACTAAGAAAAGTTTTTATTATGGTATTAAATTTTTTATTATCAATGATTTCCTAATTTTAAATATCGAATCTATATCCTATATATTTTTTTCATTAAATCAGTGGGAGTAAAGTTTTTCAAGTGTATTAAAACTTCGGCACAGTCGAAGTTAGCTTTGCCTTCTCGTTTTTAGTTAAAACTTGTCGCGCCCATTTGACATAAAATTAAATTTTTTCCTTTTTAACATTTTATTAACTAACTGGCATATAACACGTCGCGCTTCTTCGCCACCATCAGTATAGCCGCCAAAATAATGAAAAAAACGTTGGCAATGATACCACCCCCGCCCCCATTTTCCGACCATCAGAAATGAGAAAATTATTTTCCACCTACTTGGCCCGTTAGGCGTACAAACGCTAAAACCACCCCCGTCACCCATTATCCGACCTTGAGGGTGAGTAAGCGCAAAGTTAAAAACTTTATCCTATTTAATTGGCCCATAGAGCTTTCAAACCAAATTTAATACATATCGGCTAAAAACCCACCCCCGCACCCATAATCCGACCTTTGCAGTGAACTTCCCGAAAAAAAAACACGTGTTTCCATTTATTCTGACCCTAGATCTTACAAAACGAATTTTATTCAGATCGGCTCACAAATAGCCATTGTCACTGAACCGAAATACGCCCACCATTATTCTTGCCTGTGGGCAGAAATTCTACCACCGAGAAATCAAATGTATAATTATTTTCTATAATGTGTTCACAAACCGATTTAGAAGCCAATCGGATTAAAAATAGGTTTTACCATATAGAATTTTCCGACTTTTCGTGCGGATTTTCCAACATTGGAAAATCTCAAGTCTAATTATTTTGCATACCATCCTTACAAACCGAGTTTGAAGCAAATCGGATGAAAAATAGTTTATAAATTCCAGAGCATTTTCTTGTGGGTGGGTTTCCACCAACAAAAATAATCTAATTTTTTTACCTCTATTACAAACCGAGTTTGAAGCCAATCGGATGAAAATTGTTTTTTCCATATGGAATTTTCCGGGAATTTCCCGACTTTTCGGGCGGATTTTCCATCATCGGAAAATCTCAAGTCTAATTATTCTGATTACCATCCCCACAAACCGAGTTTGAGGTCAATCGGATGATAAATAGTTTTTTTCATGAAAAATTTTCCGGCCATTTTCCTTGTGGGCGGATTTTCCGAAATCTGGGAAACAGGTGTCCAATTATTTCGCTAAGTAAAACAAACCAAATTTCAAGTCAATCGGATGAAAAAGAAAATTTTCCCCATAGTAGCTTTTCCGGGAGTTTTCCACCCCTTAGGGGTGGAATTTTCCAAAACCCTAGTGCTCCTTTTCAAACTTCTGTGAAAATTCCAGCTTTCTATCTCTTACCGTTCAGGCTCTACGTTGATTGCCAATGAATCAGTCAGTCAGTCAGGACAAACTCTTTTATATGTAGAGAGATTCTTAACCCATTGGGGTGTAGTGGGTTAATTTGGCGGAAACTGGTATGCAGTTGTTGTTGAATTTTGCGGTTTTTTTTTTTAAATTAGTTTGGAGCTGATCGGATGATAAACAAAAAAGTTTCATACAAAAGTTTTCCGCGAATTTTCCACATTTCCCGGCGGAATTTTCCAAAACCCCCCTTTGCACTCACTTTCGAGTAAGATGAAACTACAGTAAAAATTCAGATTCCTATCTCTTACGGTTTGGGCTGTGCGACGGTCACCAATCAGTCAGGTTGAACTCTTTATATATAGGGTTGCCCATATTCGACGGACGCATGTTTTTTTTTTTAAAATCAAAGAAAACGAGAAGGCAAAGCTAACTTCGACTGTGCCGAAGTTTTAATACACTTGAAAAACTTTACTCCAACTGATTTAACTGGTAAAATATATATAGGATATAGATATCAGATATTTAAAAATTATGAAATCGTTGATAATAAAAATTTAATACCATAAAAAAACTTTTCTTAGTAAAACACATTTTCCGACCGATCGGTCCATGGCAGCTATATGCATAGTCATCCGATTTGATAAATTTTTTTTTAAAATTATGTGGAAAGCATATAAAACTAATATATACCAAGATTGGGGACGCTACGATAAAAAACAAAAAAGTTTTCGACAGTAGTTTTTGACCGACCTTAGCGCAGCTATAGTCATCCGTTTTGAAAATTTTTCAGAATTATGTGAAAACTTAAAAAACAAATAATCGTTGGGCGCTACGATGAAAGCAAAAGTTTTTCTCACCTTTTCGACCGTCGGTTGGCATGCTGTGAGTAATCGATTTTGATTTGTTCCAAGTAGATTTATACCGGTAGACGCTACGTTGGACCGATCAGTTTTTGAATATGATATCTCTCAAATATTAGTGCTGCAGTAAAAAGAAGCCTCTGGCAAAATTTCAGCTCGATGGCGTATTGTGCCCTTTTAGCGGACGAACGGACCAACGGAATGAACTCAACTAGTCGTCCGTAGAATATATATAGTTTGGGGGTCGGAGATATTTCTATGCGTTTCTTCTGGGCAGGGGATTTAATTTTTCAAGTAGATATGTTACATCAATTTTTGGAATGATATCTCTCGAAAGGGCGCTGGCTGCACGATTTTCCATCGTTTTCGCCCAACATGGCCGTGCTTCTGCACGAATGTTGTCCCGGAGCTCTTCAACGGGGCTTGTTAACGTAAACCTTTGACTTCAAATAGCCCCACAAGAAGAAGTCAGGCGGCGTCAAATCGGGCGAACGCGGTGGCCAGTCCAAATCACCACTTTTCAATTTCTTCAGAAAATCGATTGTTAGCGACTTGTGTGCGGTGGAGCGCCGTCTTGTTGAAACCAGAACTGCCTCACACGCTCTCGAGCGAATAATTGGCATCACAAAATTGGTCATCATGTCGCGATAACGCTCCTGGTTGATGGTAACAGCATGGCCATTTTCATTTGGAAGAAAAACGGCCCAATGACCGTTTTCGCACTAACGCCGCACCAAACTGTGACTTTTTCGTCACGAAGAGGCGCTTCTTGAGATCTCTGAAGATTTCCAGTGACGAGAAATGGGCATACTCATTTCCGGTCCCCAGTAAATGTGAAATGGGCTTCATCGGACATGATGATTTTTGATCCATTGAGTTTCACAATTGACTTGTTCTGTTGAATTGTAAATTTCTAACTATTTCAGAGCGCTCGCGTGGCGTGTATTGTTCCATGGTAACAATGCGTCTTATATTTTCCCTGGTGAGTTTTGTTTTTAACCGATGAAAATGATGGTTCAATTTTTCATATTTCCATTAACAAGTCAATCACCTAATGATAAGCATTAATCCTTTTTAGGTACCGGCAGGTTCTTGACACAGTTTTTTTTATTTATTGTGAAATGATTAAGTTGTGTTTATAGTTGTAAGCAAACATAACTTCATGATCTCAAGCCGGCATTCGAATTTTAACTGCAGTCTCTACTAAAATTTTTAATTAATCGTTGTGGCTAGCGCAATAATTAAATATTTTATTGTAATTGTGGCGTTAAATAATAGAAGAAAAGAATCGCCGGGCTAAGAAATTAGACATTTAATGTCGAAACATAAAGAATTAATGATTTTTCTTAATGTGTGTGTGTGTGTGTGTGTGTGCTGGACATGTGTCATTGCACATTGTTTGGCCATGCAAATGTAATTGGGAGTTGGCTTCAAAAATTGTGTTCACACCATTTGTGGTGGCAACTCCAACATGTTGCGGTTGCACATGCGACTTATACGCAACCAAAAATATTCGCGGCTGAAATGTGGCTAACCAGTTGGTCGTTTTGTTTCAGCTAGCGCAGTGGCTGGCGGATGTCGCGGTTTTTTGTCGGTTTCTCATATGAATTGTATAATAATTGAAGCGTGTGTGTTTGCCGTAAACAACAATTTTGGAATGACCCCCGCGCCGTGTGATACGGACAATTATCTAGCATAAAATTTGGGTAATGTCAATTAGTGCGCGGGTGCAATGCGTTAAATTAATTTTTACATTTTTGGCGCCGTGTGTGAACAGAATGGCAAGCCAATTGTTAATCAAAAATATGGCTCAAATGACAAGGAAAAGGAATTGTGGTTCAATTAAATTGCTTTGGTTTTATTTTTTTTCCATTTTAACGACCCAAAGTAATTGTGAGAAGTGATTTAATAATTTATTTGCATTTTTGAAAAGTGTGTGGATGTGGTCAACATGCGCTATAAAGAAGCTAGCTCTAGGTCCTTCCAATTAATTTCACTTAATATGCAGGACATGGGGCCATACACTAGCAAGTTTATATATATATATATTCAACTACGTGTGTCGACTGGCGAATTGCTGCGACATCTACTTACCAAGCACTTACATATTTATTTAGTAGATACTTTATCTGTTTAAGCATTTCAATCCATTACAAAATATTCTTAGTTCGATTAGAATCAACTCACCCGCAGCTAAAATGAAAAATGGGTCAGAATTTGTAAACACATTTGTTTGAGCATCGCCTACTGATAAGTCAAAGATCATGAGGTCGCCTATAAATCACTGGAGGCCACAAATTTTTACGATTGATTTTATGGCACACATATTAATGGTTAAGCAAAATTAAATAATCATAACAATTTTGGCATAGTCTACACAATCAAATACAATAGGCCTTGACTTCACTCTACGATTTGTACTTAAAACCAGGGTTTTTTCAAAGCGCTAATTTGTCTAATTTGTAAAGATTACAATGTGTCTAATCTGTAAATATTGAAAGTTGGAAATATGCGCCCGTTGTGGTGCAGTGGATTAGAGTGTGCGACTATTGTGCGGAAGGTTCCATCATTGGGAGGTTCTTGAATCAGTTGTATAGTCGATCTTGTGATTTTTTTTTCAGTCTCTTTTGTGGTAATGTTTTTGGTATCTATAGTGATATGAGCAAACATAACTTAAATGTGATTGACAGGCGAAAACCGGAAGGTTTTTAAAGCAGCACTATAGTTAAACGGAATTTTGTGGTATTGTTTGAGCTAATATATGTTGCACAACCGGTCACCTTTAGCAGCTATTGGCGTCAGCTGTAGAGTAAAAAAGCTTCTGAAAGCTTTGCCGTTCGGGTCAGCGATAGATCCCCTTTTACTTTCTTCTATTCCAAAAAATCACAAGCAAAGGGATTATTGAAGCAAAATATTTATTTTGTTTTTTTAATTTTTGTTGTTGTTGATTTAGGATTGGCTAAAAATGTCATGTTGGCACACTTTATCTTTTAAAATGATCGTTGTTGCTTTTATTCAACATTTTCAAAATAACATTCAAGCTCCTTGCTCCACCAACTCAAAAATTACAACGACAGATGTCAACTCTTTGATAGTCTAACCCTTAAATGAGCGACAGAAATAATTCTCATATTTAAATTCAATCATATTCCTCAATAAGAACCCCGTTAACCTGAACCAGACCAGATATGCCAAAAATGCAATTAGCTCTGCCAAGTGACAACTGTGGTTTCTTTAGATCGCAAGACAAATTTTAATCATTTGACGCTTTGAGTCCTCTTGACTTTGAGCAAAGAATTTACAATACCTAGAAGCGACATCTCATACAAATAATTTTAAATCTCGTCTTGGTTTTTCATAGCGTAGCGGCAAAAAAGAAGATTAACTTACTGCAGCACGCACACATACATAGCTCAAATGTAATTGTTTGCCCACCACTGGCTTAAGTCATACAAATTTATTTGCAGGAGGTATTGTAAATTCTTTGCTTTAAGCAATTGGTTTTATTCTTGTCCAGATCTAGTTAAGGATGATATATATGCACACAAAAAAAAACGTTGGTAAATTCGACATTTTTCATTGGTAAATCTGCAATTTCCATTTTGTTTTTCACCCAATAATTTTTCATTTCAAAAATAAATGGTTTACTTTTGATTTTTTCAAAATTGTTTTCCATTTGGATTTTAAAAGTGATATTCTTTTGAAATCAACATTTTTAAATTTTGATAATAAAAGTGAATAGCTTTAAAAACAAAAATATTCTTGTTTTTGAAATCATTTCGTTCTGCATTTGAATTAAAAGTTGAATCATTTAAAAACAAAATGTCTGCTTATTGAAATCAATACTTGCCGATTTTGAATTTAAAAGCTGACCCACTTATAAAAGAAAATGTCAGCATTACTGAAATTAATACTTACCGAACTGGAATTAAAAAGCATTAAATTTTGATTAAAAAGACATGGGAGGCGTTTTTATTTATTCTTACGTTAAATTATCTTTAATTTAATATTTTAAAAAAGTAGTTGGAATACAACATTTTCCCTTTTTAAACTAAATTACTTTTTAAAAATCTTTTTTTTAGTCTAACGACTTTACATCCGTCACTTAAATAATAAAAATGAATAGGAGGGCCGTCTATTTCGTTTGGACTAACAATATGTAAATCTTTTTCGACCCGATCTTAAAAGTCTGAAAATGATCCAAAAATTCTAGAACATCCCAACTTGCACATAAAAATACACATTTTTCGGCTTAGGAATGGACCAAAATTTCAACTAGTTCGAAAACTTTTGGAAGAACAGAACTATCTTGTTTACTCTGAGTCACAATAAAACCTTTTTTTAAACGTAGTATTTTTTAAAAATGTATTTCCTCAACTGTGCTGAATGAACTGAAGTCGTGTAGAATATTTTTAAACTGATTAAAGTATTCACTGTGGACATCTATTGGCAAACTATTCTTAAATTCTACTTGCTTAGAAAAAAGGTATCAGAAATTATATTGTTTGCGAAATTCAGATTCGATTTTATTATTAAGCTGTATGGCACATTTTTTCTTGAATTCGTGTTTTCGCGCATAAGTTTTTTAAAATTTTGATGCATTGCTTCGAATCTAAAGCACCAAGTTATTTATTAGTGGGGACCAGACACCGAATTACATCTGGATAATGCACCAGAAATGATGCTTGGGTTTGAGTGTCTTTAAATAACTGATAGTAAGAAACGTTCTGCGACTGGATGACGTTTTGAAGTTCTTCCAATAATAGTTTATCAATTGTTGGCAGCAATATTATGTCTATCGGTTTACAAAGTTTTTCCAAAATATATATACCTACATTCAAGGGAATCATATCACAAGAATCAAAGAATGAAATGAAAGTTTTCATTTCCAGCAGTCATTTTTTGAAATTCCTGTTTATATGATTTTCGTTCTATTCCAGGACACAATTTCAACTAGTAATCCATAGTTGATCATTTGCTTCGATAGTTGAAATTCGTTAATGTAAAAGTCTTTCTTTTTTTGATATCAGAACCTTCGACATCTTATAACGGCATATACCATTGAATATATCATGCATAGCGTCACATATTACATTTTCAACAACTAGGAATAGAATTGAAAGCACAAAGTTCTTTTATTCCAGTTTTTTCTTGGATGTTGTTTAGATTAATATCGTGCTCATAGTTGCTTTGTTTTCTAATAAACAAGAATTTATTTGCAAACAATCCGTTTGTGTTCTCATAGCTATTCCTTTTCCACAAGCGGCAAAAAAATTTTTGCTTTAAACGATTTTGTGAAACCTAAAACATGTTTAAGCCCAAATTGTCGCCTAATACTAAGCCAAGAACAAAACGCACTCTAGTTGATTTGATGATTAGCCTTCAGTTTCGAATCTTAATTTCTTCTATCAGCTTATTTAACAGAAATGCCATGGCATTATTATGTACAACTATATGATTTAAACTCAAAACGTTACGGAAATAAACATTCTTGAGTATATGATTAATTTTTCTAACTAAAATATAGGCATGCATACACTGAAAATGTAAGAAAAATGTTAACTTTAACATAAGCAGTCCTGGGCTCATTTTACTTCATCCCAGATCTCTATCTTTCAGGAGGCAGCGTATTTAACACACTTGGACCATTTCCATCTTCCTAGGGGGGAATTTTTTATAGCTTGGAAATCCTCCTTCCACCCGCTTTAAACGATTTTCAATAATTCGAAATAGTTTTGGAAATATAGCCAAATTTGTACACGTTACCATTAACAAGGAATATGTTTTCTCTTAAGGCCGATCGGTTCTATGGCAGCCATAGGATAAAGACTATATCATATAGTCTTTCAGTTTAAGATCGCTATGATAGAAAACAAATATAATTTTCTCAATAAAACCCATTTTCTACCCGATTATTTGTATGGAAGCTATAGGAAATAGACATCCGTTCCGGATAGTTTAGACGTTCCACATTTAAAGGGTGAAAAATATTTATCCCTGTCAGTAATGGGGTGATCGAAGTCGGCCGGGGCGTTAAAGTAATTATATCCGTTACCCGTAGAGTAAAAGTGTGCATATGTAAGCGGAGAAGGAATCATCTCCGCATTCTCCTAAAATTAAGTATATTCTAGATCAGCATACACAGCCGAGTTGATTTAGCTCTGTTCAGCATTATATGTTATGCTCAATAACTAATATCCGTAAAACGATGAGAAAGATCGGTTTTCTCAAAGGAATATATTGATCAAGATTAAAATCTCAAAACCAAACAGCGTCAAAATTCGACAGAAATCGAAAAATTATATACCAAGAATATTGGAACCATTCAGCAGATAATTTCGATTAGCGATTTGTGTTTTATGATTGCTGATTGTGCATAGTATATTTTTAGCTGTCGTATTAAATTGGAAAAATAAGTTCATTCTACATAAAAATGTCAGTTTCATACGACACCTTAAAATATACTATATAGTATACGTAGTTTTTGAAAACTAATCAAAAATCGAGTGTCTCTGTATGTCAGAAATCTACCATTATTCTACACGTAAAATGATTGAACCAGTTGGAAATTTAAGAACAGATTCGTGTTAAACTAGTTTGAATTTTACATTGCATCCTTTTAATGACTTCTAGAATTTTTCTGCTAACGGTACACTCAGAGAAAAAGCGAGCAGATCGTGCTTGATATCAAGCCGATTTCGTGTCAGAAGTTCGGCAAGACAGAATCTTCTTGGATCCAAAAAAAAAAGAGCGCACAAGTCGACTCGATTTCAAGCAGATTTCTTCTTGAAAATTCAAGACGAAATAAAACTAAATTGAAGCCGATTTCGGTCTTGTCTAATCGTGCTTGGTTTCTCTGGGTGTAAGTGCAAAACGTTCTTTATTCAAAGGTGTTTGATCTCGGCTCAATGATTTTAACGGTCGATTTTGGACATAAGAATGTGTCGTACTTTATTATAGTACACCGAAAAACTAAACTTATGTTATGTCTTTTCAAACGAAGTATTTGGGAGTGAAGGTATGTCGTTTCGAAGCGTCATATCTCTGACGTCTTAGACGGAATTTACATGATGAACCACTCTTCATTAAGTTTTCTTAGTAGGTGAGAGATTTAAATGTAATTCTATACCATTCGTTTTATACGTCTAAAAAAATTACTCTAAACTGCACGCCTACTAAGTCCATGCTTACACGATAAAGAATGCTTCATCTTCAAAACTTCATGCGCATTTACATGAAGAAGTTTGCTTCTTGAAGTTCGATTTCAATTCGCCTGAGAACACGATTTATCGATAAACCAATAACCCACAAATAAACCTTGCATTATTTGAATCGGAACATAGCTAAGGAGAATTATCGAAAAGCTTTAAGCCACAGTAGGTCATGATGCTCTGCCAGTTTCGGCTGCCCCTCTTCATCTCTTTTCCAAAAACAAAACTTCATTAAGAACTTTATGAAGGAAACTTCATCATGTAAATGCGGACTTAGTTTCTTGTTCGGGCGGGACTTTACATAGTAGAGTTGGAGAATCTAGTTCATTTCAATGACCTAGTTCATTAGTTCATTTTTTGATGAACTATTCACTTTCGAGCTATATTTCATTTTATGAACTATAGTTTTCTTTTTTGAACTATAGTTCATTTTTTTGAACTATAGTTCATTTTGAACTATAGTTCATTCTTTGAACTATAGTTCATTCTTTGAACTATAGTTCATTCTTTGAACTATAGTTCATTCTTTGTACTATAGTTCATTTTATGAAGATCATTTTATGAACTTTAGTTAATTTTTTTAACTATAGTTCATTCTATGTAACCAATTCACTTTATTTAACACTTTTCATTCGGACATGCAGACGGCTTAAAGATTACTAATCGATGTAAAACAACCGACATTTTATTGGTTAATTTTTTATGCAATTCATTTTTTTAACTATTGATTATTTTTAGAATAAAGTTCATTAAATGAACTATAGTTCAAAAAAATGAACCAAAGTTCAAATAAGTAGTTCAAAAAATGAACTATAGTTCAAACCCTGAGACCTAGTTCATTAGTTCATTTTTAATGAATAGTTCATTCGAACTAGTTCATAGAAATCGGCACAACTCTATTACATAGGAGTGCCGCATCTAGACGGGTCGACCTGTCCGAGGTTATCTTTTCAAATAGATTGTTCGCCCCCTGATGCTCTTGCTTGGCTTTAGCTAATGTTTCGCCACCTTAAATTATCGAAAAAACATCCCGTCACGCTTAGGTCATGAAGCTTTGCCAGCTTCGGCAGCCTCTCTTCAACTCTTTCCTACAAAAAAAACTTCATGATGAACTTCATAAAGGAAACTTTTGAAAAAAAAAAGGTTCCTCTATTTGTTAAAATTTATATTAAATTAAATTCTGATGTCGTCTTGCAGCGACATATCTCCGACGGAAAAGTGTTGATTATGTATGTCACTTTCTCCTTTTTTTTTTTGTCAATAAGCAAAATTACTGCTTTAAAGCTTGGGGGAAAAAAGATATGTTTCTCAAAAATTATCAAATTTTCAAAAAATACTTTAAGAACAAAAATCAAACATGGTGTTTGTTTTATCTGTATGTTTCATGATAAATCCGTTGTTGTCCCAACTAAATCCTGAAAATGTATGTCAAACTTTGTACATTTCCAAAAAAGCCTTCCCCATTGCCATCAACTTTGAAGTCGCGCAGGTAACAAATTTGCTTTTGCTTTTACAACTTTAGGCCCTTCCAAATCCTCGCTGTGGTATAACTATGTATGTGCGAGAGTGCATGCAGTTTGTGGAAGCTATAAAATTTGTTCCTTTTGATGAAGCCACCACTAAATAGTAGATATTTATGCTTAGTTATTCAATGGGAAAGTTGTTCAACGAAAATTCTCCTTAAGATGCTGCCGATTCCTTTTCGCTGTGTGTGTGTGTGTGTGTGTTGGTGTGTGTGCGTCTGCCCGTGCGTGGCTCTGAACCAAAAATATGCCCCATTGCCGTAGGTACGCAAATAGTTTTTGTTCTGAAAATTGAAATTCTTTGTACAGAGTATTTTTTTTTTGTTGGCATGAGTTAGTTAAATGTGACGTTTGAAATATTTCAAGTAAATATCAGAGAGACACTGACACCTTTGACGTTGAATTATAAGTATATACATATACTTACTTTTTGGGGCAGCTGTTGTTACTTAATAATATTGTTTTTTTTTTTTTTGGAGGGACCACAGGAAGAAGTTGTTGATTGTTTCTCTTTGAGTTTATTTTGACATTTGTGTGTATGTATGAATTATGAGTGTCACGTGGTGTGTTTATATACTTTATATATATATTTCGGACCCTTTGCAAAAATCTATTAAAACTTGCTCGTAAAATCAAAACACACAAAAGTTTGTATGATAAAATGGCATAAAGACAAAAGAGAAACGATGACAAGTCTCTACATACATACATACAAACGTTGTATACTAGATATTGAAGAACAAAAATTTCAAATAATTTTTCAGCTCATTTCTCATTCGCTAGAAAGCCTAGTAATACATTAGAGACTTATTTTAGCACAAAGCCCCCGAAAAACAAAAAAAGTAAATAAGATCACACACACACACACACACACACACACATTCACCCTCACAGCGTAAAGCATTAGATAGCGGCAGTTGATTGTGTAAACGGTAGAAAGTGGGGGAGGAGCAAGAGGAGCAGGAGGAGGAGTGCAGTGGGTCAATTTTGAACTGCGGTGAGCTCTTAACTCTACACTAATGTGTGTGTGTGTTGTACACCATCACCTTTTATGTGTCATGAACGATATAATTCTAATGAGTTTCCTTCATTTCAATGGAGCGCGCCATAGTGTGACGTACACCAGAACCACGATCTTTTTTATACACTTGAAAAGTGTATATTAATTTTGCCCAGAAGTTTGTAACGCATAGAAATATTCATTTCCGACCCCATAAACTATATATATTCTTGATCAGGACGACGAGCTGAGTTCATTTCCGCTTGTCCGTCCGTCCGTCTGTCCGTCTGTCCGTCCGTCTGTCTGTTTCTACGCGAACTAGTCTCTCAGTTTTAAAGCTATCGAGCTGAAATTTTGCACAGAGTCTTCTTTTTACTGCACGCAACTAATATGTCGGAACCGGCCGGATCGGATGACTATATCATATAGCTGCCATACGAACGATCGGTCTAAGAAAAAATTCTAGTTAGAAAAACTTTTTTGTTTTCCATCGTAGCGTCACTAATCTTGGTATTTGTTAGTTGTATATGCTTTCACATAATTCTGGAAAAATGTGTCCAAATCGGATCACTATAGCATATAGCTGCCATAGGAACGATCGGTCGAAAAATAAGCCTTTGTGAGAAAAACTTTTTTGATTTCCATCGTAGCGTCTCCAATCGTAGTATATATTTGTTTTATATGTTTCCACACAATTCTGAAAAAATTTATCAAAATCGGATGACTATAGCATATAGCTGGCATATAAACGGTCGGTCAAAAAACTACTTCTAGTGAGAAAAACTTTTTTGTTTTTATCGTAGCGTCCCCAAACTTGGTATATATTAGTTTTATATGCTTTCACATAATTTTGGAAAAATTTATCAAAATCGGATGACTATAGCATATAGCTCCCATAGAAACAGTCGGTCAAAAAACTAGTTCTAGTGAGAAAAACTTTTTTGTTTTTTATCGCAGCGTCTCCAATCTTGGTATATATTAGTTTTATATGCTTTCACATAATTTTGAAAAAAATTATCAAAATCGGATGACTATAGCATATAGCTGCCATAGGAACGATCGGTCGGAAAAATGTGTTTTACTAAGAAAAGTTTTTTTTATTGTATCAAATTTTTATTTTCAATGATTTAAAAATTTTTAATATCGGATATCTATATCCTATATATATTTTACCGGTTAAATCAGTTGGAGTAAAGTTTTTCAAGTGTATTAAAACTTCGGCACAGTCGAAGTTAGCTTTGCCTTCTCGTTTTTTTTTTTTTTTGGCAAAGATATGTCTAATGCCTCCCATTGACGTTATGTATTCTAATTCATATAACGATATATTTTCATGTTTACTTTAGTTGCCATAGTCCAACGTCAATTTGCCCCATTGCAGGAGGTGTATCCGGGGGTGGGTACAAACACAATACACGCATTCGAATATCCATTTAAAATCCATTACGCTATATTTAGCGTCTGTCTTGCACATTGCTCCATTTTCATTTCCATCATGGGCAATGTCGATAACATAAGAGTTTCAATAAAAAAACAGTGCAAAAACATTTTGGTTGTTCATAGAGATAGAGAGCAAAGAGGGGGAGAAGGCGGGGGGGGGGGCTACGCTTTTGACGCTTTATTGCTAACAGGAACAACAAATTAACGTACAAGTATGAAACTGTAGCTGTAGCCTGCAGTAGCCAACTGACAAGTCTCGATTATAACAACCAATAAATACAGAGCACAGTAGAGCCAATTCACGCAAAAAGCTTAAACTAATCGAAGACTTCGCATCTCAATTTCGGACGTCCCTTCTGGCGGGGTCTCCTAATTCTTTCGCCTTCCGACTGTACACCTTTTTACTGGAGCGTTATCATCCATACGAGTGACATGTCCCAGCCAACGTAACCGCTACAATTTTATATCCGTTTGCTTGGGTTTTGTTCCCCCTAGAGCTCATACAGTTCGTGATTCATTCGGGAGCGAAATTCATCGCCAACTTTTAAAGGTCCATAAATCCTCCGAAGAATTTTTCTCTCGAAAACGCCAATTGCCGCCTCATCCGCTGCTGTTAATGTCCATGCTTCTGCGCCGTATTGCAGGACTGGGATGATAAGCGACTTGTATAGCGCTATTTTCGTTCTTCGAGAGAGGGCTCTACTCTTGAATTCCTTACTGAGCCCGTAGTAGCATCGGTTTGCAAGAGTAATTCTTCTTCGAATTTCGCGGCTGATGTTGTTGTCGCTAGTTATTGCTGTTCCTAGATAGACGAAATCCCTTTTACAACGTTAAAGTTGTAGCCTCCCATCGCTACAGATTGTCCAAGACGCGTAGACTCATTGCGCGTGGCTAACAAGTACTTCGTCTTATCCTCGTTCACCGCTAGGCCCATCAGTCTAGACTGCTTCTCAATCTCTGAAAACGCCCTGCTTACCGCCCGTTCATTTGTGCCGATAATATCAATGTCATCGGCATACGCAAGTAGCATTACCTCTTTATAGAAGATGGTGCCCGATTTGTTGGCATTTGGGCACTGGCGTATTATATACTCCAACAGCAGATTAAAGAAGTCGCACGACAAGGTGTCGCCCTGCCTAAAACCTCTTTTGGTATCGAATGGTTCGGAGAGGTTCTTTCCTATTTTGACGGAGCTTTGCGTGCTTCTCAACGTCATCATGCAAAGTCGAACGTACTTTGCTGGTATACCAAAAAGAAGACAGGGCGTCAAAGAACTTTGACCTTATCGGCGTGTCGAAAGCGGCTTAATATACCCTTTCAGTGAAATAATTAACATAAATACCGGTTTTTATTTATAAATATTATTTCGCTTTGCACAATTGAGTGATTTTCCAAGCTGACTAATAAATAGCCCCTTTTTTGCTGTGATCAAATTGGCTCACAGATGGGAATGATTCGGGATGACATCCTAATTGAAATGCTTCCTTAGGCGGGTCAAAAAATATTTTTAAATTATCGCGACGTCACGTAATGAATTTATAATAACGAAAGTAAAGAATTTTCATGGAATTCTTTACAGATAGTAAGTAGTAGTCAAGAAAACTCTGGATTTCCTAATTCGGTTAATTAAATTAAATTTTAACTAAAATAATTTACTGGTTGTAAGACGCTAACATTAAAAACCAAGGAGCTTTATTGGCCGAGTGTTAAGGCTAAGGGCAAGGGTATAAAAATCCATTATGAGAAGGAGCTTCACGAGAACTTACGTGATTTTTATACACTTGAAAAGTGTATATTAATTTTGCCCAGAAGTTTGTAACGCATAGAAATATTCATTTCCGACCACATAAACTATATATATTCTTGATCAGGACGACGAGCTGAGTTCAATTCCGTCTGTCCGTCCGTCCGTCTGTCCGTCTGTCTGTTTCTACGCGAACTAGTCCCTCAGTTTTAAAGCTATCGAGCTGCACAGAGTCTTCTTTTTACTGCACGCAACTAATATGTCGGAACCGGCCGGATCGGATGACTATATCATATAGCTGCCATATAAACGATCGGTCAAAAAACTAGTTCTAGTTTGAAAAACTTTTTTGTTTTCCATCGTAGCGTCACTAATCTTGGTATATATTAGTTTTATATGCTTTCACATAATACCGGAAAAATTGATCAAAATTGGATAACTATAGCATATAGCTGCCATATAAACGATCGGTCAAATAACTAGTTGTAGTGAAAAAATCTTTTTTGTTTTTCCATCGTAGCGTCACTAATCTTAGTATATGATAGTTTTATATGCCTTAACATAATACAGGAAAATATTGATAAAAATCGGATGACTATATTATATAGCTCCCATAGAAACGGCCTGTAAAGAAACTAGTTGTAGTGGGAAAAAACTTTTTGTTTTCTATCGTAGCTTTCCCAATCTTGGTATATATTAGATTTATATGCTTTTTCATAATTTTGAAAAAAATTTGTCAATATCGGATGACTATAGCATATAGCTGCCATAGGACCGATCGGTCGGAAAGTGTGTTTTACTAAAAAAGTTTTTTTTATGGTATCAATTTTTTATTATCAACAGGGCTGCAACCGGTCGGAACCGAAGCCGTAAAAACCGGTTCGGTTCGGGTTTTTTTGGGTTCCTCGAACCGGACCATGAACCAAACCTCATACATTTTTTACCCTCGAACCTGAACCCGAACCGGACCACTT
This sequence comes from Lordiphosa mommai, assembly GCA_018904225.1. Lineage (NCBI taxonomy): Eukaryota > Metazoa > Arthropoda > Insecta > Diptera > Drosophilidae > Lordiphosa > Lordiphosa mommai. The sequence continues at coordinate 37,612 of JAEIFT010000854.1, forward strand.
TTTCCAAAAATAAGGTTCGGTTCACAATAAAAAGTAATTATACAAACGAAAGAAATTCATAATGAGATTATTCAAAATTAAATCTTGAAGAGTCACTATGTCTGATTGTGAAGATGCAAATAATGTCAATGTCCTTCGACAATTGTATAAAAGAGAGCATACATAGAACAAATATATATATTTTTGGAAAAGATCTAAAAACGAAGACCTAAAGAATATTGTGCTTACTTAGTTCGCGTAAAGATGAACTTCTTCAGAAAGATATAGTGCCTACACAGAAGAAAACCAGGAAATATTTGGACTAAAATCAGTTGCAATCGAGTTAAGTAAGAGAGGATTAACTTGTGTACGCATTTTCCAATTGTGAAATTCTCGTCTCGATTAATTTTTTTTAGTTATTAAATTTAATCTCGAACTTTCTCTTACTTTTCGATCTTTCGCTATAACATTGCAATTCTGAACTTGTTTTAATCTCTAAGCAAGACTATTTGATTTTCAGGTAGGATTCGTACTATGTTTATGTCAATTTCGTATTCTTTTATCCAATTGAAACGTATAAATAAATGAGAAAAAAACAAACTTTACTTTTTTGTTCAAGTGAACCGAGGTAAGAACCAAAACCTGGGGTTCAGAGGATCCAGGAACTGGTTCGCGAACCGAACCCAAAGATTACTTACGGGTTCGAACTTCCGAACCGAACCTCCTCCAAAATTTTTGAGGTTTGTAGCCTTGATTATCAATGATTTATAAATTTAAAAATATCTGATACCTATTGTCTTTTACCGGTTAAATCAGTTATCAGTTAAATCAGATTAAAGTCTTTTAAGTGTATTTTGCCTTCTCTTTTTTAACCTAATACAATTTTTGCCGGTTTTCGATCTCGATTTGCATTTTGTAAAACATTTATATCTCAGGTTCCGTAATTCGGACAAATCTCTGGTGAATTGTTCAAAAGATTTACTTAATAATATAACATAATTGTTTGCTAAAGTTTATGTTCAACTTTTTCTTAGTAATGATAAAGCTTTTCAGAATATATAGTTTCTTGCCCCAAGCATGCAATAAATAATGGTGGTGACTTTTATAGTTTAAAAGATTTTAATTTATTAAATTATAAACAAATGAAAATATATGATTTCCTGGGGTAGCTTCAAACTGCGCGACAAAATCGCGCAAAATTTCTTACGTAACCAAAAACAATTTTTTTGTATTATATTGCATCTTTGAAGAATACTAGTTTAAAATTGATGTTAAAAATTCATCATCTTTGTGTGTGTGTGTGTTCGTGTGTGAGGCACATTGATTTAATACAATTTTCCAATTTGGGGAAAAACATAGTCAAGCGGTATTGTAAATATTGACACAGTATATCTGCTCGGGCGTGCTATAAAATCTCTAGCGCGGCAATTTCGAAGCTGGCCGGCCCATTGTGCAATGAATGAAATCGCATTAACTTGTAAACAGCAAAGGCAAACAAAAAAAAAAAAAAAAATAACCTGTGCGTCGGCGTCGCTGCGCTGCCCAAAGTAAATTTGGGTTTTCAATTTTCAGATAAAAGCGTCGAAAGTGATAGCTAGCCGGTGAGTGCCGGATCGGTTCTGTTTTTTTTTTTTGAACATACAATACTTACATAAGTGCACTGAGAAAAAAATAAGTTACGAATTTTGCTCTCAATGAGGTACATACGCACTTGAATTCATATTATTATTATTTGTTCTAACTTTCATGTTATTTACGGTCAATTTGAAATTAAAGATGGACTTATACGTACACTCCTTCTAAAATTTCGAAATCTAGTTATTCCGTTTTTTCTTGAACCGTGAATATTGGTGTCAATTAATGAACGCTTTTTGTTCTTAATTAACGGTTCGTAGTAGTAGGAATACGTTTGTGTCATTCGGGCTTCTTTTAAAAACATTTCGTTTTTAAGACTATTGTACTTTGAGCTGATTTTAAAAAAAATTGTTTCATAACCAATTGCAAACCCACGTATTTTTTCCAACCAAAATTTATCAAGGTAAAGATTTAGAAATTTTAGGTACAAGGTTTTTTTTGGTTTTTGTTTTGAACCTTGGTTTGGCCTGGTTTGAACTTATAAGACAATTAGCCCAATACCTTTAGGTTATTTAAATTGATGTGAAAATCCCTTTAAGGATTTGACTAAAACTGTTTTTCTCTCAATGGCATCAAAAAGCTTTTTGATGGGCTTTAACAATGCGAAATTATCTCTTTCTACAACAATTTTTAACCAAGGGTTTCGGTTCAAGGTTAGGTACAGAGCTGTAAATTGAAATTACTATTATATTTATTTTTATTATAAATATACCATCATCTTTACAATTTTGTGGGTAATAAAAAATTTAAAAATAATTGTAGTGATTTCGGTTGCAGGTTTTAATTACATAATTTTTTTAGTACAGAAAAATGTGATTGTGTTTGTGAGCAGCCAAAATCAAGGTTTTCTTTATATTTCGGTGGCTATGGCGTGGCTGGTCCTGCTAAAGACTGTTTTACTCTTAGCATAGGGACCAATTGTTTGAGTACAGAAAAGCAATCGATCTTAAATAATGAACGGAGACGAACATTATTCATGTTTTTCCGCATAAGCGTTGATTTTTGTGCATGGCTCAGGTGGAGTCTGCTTGGTCTGCGTTTTGGATGGTTCTAAGGTCCCGAGGCAAATAATTTGGCAAAAATTTTGATGAGAATTTGTGAAAATCAGCGTTTGTCAAGAAGAGCGAGGCGAAAAAGTGTGACCAGCTCATTGAACGCTAGACTTCATTGAATGTTGCCTTCCTAGCGAAGGGCTGATTGACTTCCTAGCTGTGAATTTGTGAATGTTTTCATACATCTGGGGTTATGGGGGATGAACTCTGGTCTTAATAGCCTTTACTTCAGATTTTGCTGGACCTAAAACTTAAGCTATGAATTCATACGCAAATAAGTTGCTCAAATTTCGTTTTTAAGCCTATTTAGTCAAATTGTAATCAAAATTTGGGCAAATTATTTTCTTGTGGTACCTTAGCTTAAAGCTAGAAAGCAATATTTAATATAGATCTGACCGACTTGCACTAACTTTGTTGTTTTTTTTTCCACCTATTAAACTTAAATTCTCAGATGCTCAGATGAATTACAAAATCGCGTATTTATCAAAAAGGGGCAAGTTGGGGCAAAAAGTGATTATTATTTAATAATTTGCACACTTTTGTTAATAACTTTGCATTTAAACCTTTTTGTAACATTTTGCAAAGTTTTTTTTATTTAGCTGCCATATAATCCATCAGGCCGACTTGCACCAACTTTGTTGGCTTCTAAGATATTGAACTTACACTCGGATTGTGCTAATATTTTTAGCTCCTAAAACGACTTACAAAATTTGACTCCATTTGGAACACTATTTTATATAGCTGCCATATAATGGATCATGAAGATCTGCACCAACTTTGCGTTTTTTTAAGGTATTTTTGTTTTATCAAAACGGGGCAAGTTGGGGCAAGAACTGTTTTTTATTTTATAATCTGCACAGTTTTGTTAATAAGTTTGCATTTACGCCTTTTCGTAACTTTTGAAAGGTCTTTTTTATATAGCTGCCATATAAAACATCAGGCCGACTTGCACCAACTTTGTTGGTTTCTAAGATATTAAACTTAAACTCGGTTTGTGCTCATATTTTTAGCTCTTAAAATGACTTACAAAATTTTGCTCGACTTGGAACACTATTTTATATAGCTGCCATATAATGGATCATGAAGATCTGCACCAACTTTCCGGTTTTTTAAGATATTGGATTTATCAAAACGGGGCAAGTTGGGGCAAGAAGTGTTTCTTATTCAATAATTTGCATAGTTTTGTTAATAAGTTGGCACTTACGTTTTTGACCAACGTTTAGCATTGCATAAGTTATATTCCACGAAACATAGTTACTTCTGTTAGACTCAACTTAAAAATACATTTTAACACTATTGAGCACAATGGGAGTAAAAACACTTAACAACCAGAAATGTGTTATTAAACTATATTTTTACATACCTGAACTAACGTTTTGCAATTTAACACTTTTAATTTTGCTTTTTAACAGTAGCTTAACAGAGTACTATAGCAGAATTTTGTATGGAACCTTGCCTAAAGGCATGCTTACTTATATGGGTATATCTAGGCCATTTATACACAGATTTCAAAACACAATGGCTTGTTTGATGCGTAATTGATTTATAACTTTAATTTAAAAAGAAAATTTAACCATTTTTAATTATGTCGAATTTACATGAGTTTTTTAAGTAAAATTTTTGTTAAAAAAATAAACAAAAATTAAAATGTTTCAAAGTTTCGAGCTAAATATCTCGAAAACAATTAACTTTAAGTATAAAATGTGTAGAACTTTTTTCAAGGACTATTTATTAGCAGTAATTTGGTATATTACATTTTCAAATCAGTTTAGAATTGTGGAAGTTATGGCGATATATGTAAAACCACACTTGGAAGTTAAAAAACGAAAATTTATAAAATTATCTACCATAATTTTTTTTTCGAGTGTATGTCGCTTGTACACTAATGTATGGGGTTGTGCGTATGTTTCCATAGTCAATTTGGTAGCTTTATACACGAACCGTTTCCTTTGACTTTGAGCGATAAATGTAAACAACAAAAAAATGCGCGAGTGTGAAGCAAAAATAAACTTTGAATGTAGAAAAATACATTGAAGTCTATTAATGCATATTTCATATTTTCTAACACACACACACACACACAGTTCAGCTCCCTCTAAGTGCTGGGAACGAATAAAGTGATTCATTGAGCAAAAACAATTTAAAGACAATGCAGCACAATTCAACGTCGCCGTGTGCCTGGTACCTGCCCTGGTCTTTGGCCGCGCAGCAACAGCATCAACACAAACTGATGACCATGCAAACGCCCTACGCGGACAAACTGGGCGCAGTGGGTCCGCCCGGAGGCATATTCGCCACACAGCCCCAAATCCAACATCAGCAACATCAGCAACACCAGCAGCAGCAACACCAGCAACACTCACCGAACACAGCGGCAGCACCTCCAGCAAATTACCAGCAGCCAGCATTGCATCCTAGCGCCGGAGCCGGCAGTCACTTCCCACTTACGTCCGCCTATAATTTCGCGCAACCTTTGCTTAATGCCAGCCAGGCGGCAAGCTATCCCGCACAGCTCACCCAGGGCCCGCAGGCACATGCAGCAGCACATGGTCACACCGCGGCACAGACTCACCTGCTGCACTCGGCCATGTTTTCGCCTTTGTCATTGAGCGCCTACTATCAAGCTGCCACGGCATTTGGTGGTGCCTCCGTATCGCAACAGCAGGCACTTTTGGCCGCAGCTGTGGCTGCCTCGGCTGCCAGTCCGGGATCTGTGCAGGGTCCGGGGCCCGGCATGACACAACAGACATCGTCGCCTCTGCCAGTGCCAGTGCCAGTTCAAGTGGCACCGCCCACACCTTCGGCTTGTGCACTTGTCCAGCCTTTAAGCTGCCTGCCCCAGGAGCTGCAGCACCTATCGTCCATTAATCTCAACCTGAGTGGAGTCATGGCCAATTTGAGAAACCACGGTTCTGCAGCCGCTTTGACATCTCTGAAAGCTTTGCCAAATGCCGGAATGCAGATTAACAGAACGGTAAGTGGCAAAGCAGATTCCTTTTGTGCTTTTTTGAGTTTTTTAGTCAGTCGCGTCCTTGTGGCATTGTGACATGTTTCGAGATACCAAGTGGGAAGCTTTAATGAAGCAAGTTCAAGGTTCATTTCATGAAAACTAGTTAAAGTTTTAAAAAATTCCGACCGATGCCATCTCAGCTATATGCTATATCATCTTTTGATAATTTTTCTTTGCCTCCTGACAGCACAAAATCTAATGGAAACAAGGAGTGGGGACGCTGGCGCTAATACCGTAAAGCATTTCCAACTGAGGAAATTACTTTTGACCCTCTCGTCTCTCTTTATCGTAAGTGGCTACGTGTTGTTGTTGTCGTTGCATTAAATTTTCATTTACATATAGCGCCACTATTGTTCATCTGATCGAAAAACGATCGCTATGGCAGCTTGATAAGAAATGATGAGTAAAACATATGTCTAGAAAGGTTTGAACAACCTAACTCCAAGAAGCTTGTGGAAGAAAAAAAGTTTTTTCAATTTGTTCTGGGGGACTATGGCAGCTTGATAAAATCAAACTTAAACTTTATCTGCCTGCAAGTAAAAGAAATATATGTTCCATACACCTCAACCTCATATCTCTCCCCCATCTCTGAGATCTCTTCGTTCATACGGACAGACGGACAGACAGACGGACAGACGGACAAACGGACATGGCTAAATCGACTCAGCTGTTGATGCTGATAAGGAATATATATACTTTATGGGGTCGGAGATGCTTCCTTCTGGCTGTTACATACATTTTCAAAACCCAATATACTCTACTGTACCTTTACAGAGTATAAAAACTAGTTAGAAGGTTTTGCTCAAGATAATCGTCCCTCTAATCATTTGGGCCTGATAAGCTATAAGCTCATTTTCAAAGTTACTTATACATTAGAAATACGTGACTTTCAAATATTGGAAAATCTACCCCCAAAGTCGGAAAGAGGACGGCAAACTGTAGTATGAAAATCTCTATTGTTTGTCATCCGATCAGCTCTAAACTTATTTTTAAAGCCTTTATAAGGAAAAAGATATTACCAATGTGATTTTCAAATTTTAGAAAAGCCAAAAAAATTACGAATTATTTTTACAAAATCTTGTTTTTGTTTAATAGTTTGTTATTATTATTTTGATTTGTACAGCTGCAGTTGTGTGGAAATAAAGAGTTAAACTATCTATTATTCAATTCAAACCCTTTAAGACCAAAAATCCGGTGGTTTTTATATTTCATTATATTGAAAAATATATAAGCAACTTAAATAATTTTAAATGAAATACAAAACATATATTTAGTAAGTTTTTTTTTTCTTACATCTTTTGTATGACGAAAATGTGTACTTCCAGATTCTAAGAAAAAACTCTTTAGCTTTGCAAATCATGTAATTAGATTTTATTTTAACGCCTGTCGATAATTTTCAAACAAATTAAAATTCTGATTTGTTATTCGTAATTTCTAAAATGAAATGTGTTATTAGGGTTCAATTTAATTACACTACGCTTCTTGGTCCAGTTTATAGAAGGAGTGTGGGTGATTCTAGATGATTTTCGTGTACTTAACACGAATATATTTATCAAATAATCACCAACACTGCTTCTATAAACTGGACCATGTTGCCTAGTGCTAATAACAGATTTATCTCTAATCTGTTTAATTTTCATGACGATTAGATAATATGTAGTGGAGCTATACAAAGTTGACCTTCTGTAATATATTTGGGGTCTAAAATATATAATATAATTTATTTAGAATCTTAAGGGTATATTATGGTCAGAAATTTAAAAATGTCTAGTCTACTCAACACTTCTCTCTATAACTGTTAGCTACATAGGTGTAAGATCAATTTTCAACCTGATCCAAAACATTTTTATAACTAGTTAATTGACGCGGAAAGTTCCAATCTTTTCGCAAAAATTTTTGAACAATGTTACTCATCCTTTTCTGCTAACTTAGACCGTACAACCTTCCCATTTCAATTAGACCATTTGATCTCTTTACAGATCCCCGTAATCGACTTTATCAGTGTTCTCTCAAATATGAAAGCCCCAAAGTGTTCCTCTGATAATGTTTCTAGCTGCATCCTAAAACACTGAGCAGAATTGATAAAACTTTTTTGTCTTTTTATATTTTTTATTAGACCGTTACATAAAAAAAGGTTCTAAATCTGATATAAAATACAATTGGGGAATTTTTAAGTTATCAGCCATCCCGAAGAGAACTAGTAATTGTATCCCAGCTTCAACGCTCTTGTCGCTCGATAATATCACCAGCTTAACACGGGTTCGTAAAATGCCGTTCCACTTCGACCAACCTACTCGAATTAGCGCCTCTTGTAAATATCGGGCTCAGGAGCAGAATTCAGATTGATGCTATTTACACTGACTTTAGCAAAGCTTTCGATTCTGTGAATCATAATTTTTTGTTTTATAAACTAGGTCTTCTGGGTTTCCTACCAAAATTTCTACTATGACTATCCGTCGATGCACATCTTACAAGTTTCAATATGCTATTAATAGCATTCCATTAGAGCGCACATACTTATTTATACTGTTCGTGCCCACGCTTTAAGAACTTTAGACAATCGATGGGCAAAATGTTATGGAACAAATTTTGTTAAATTAAATTTTAGTAATGAGTATGATCTCCCCTTAACTTTAATTAATTTAAAAATTAGATTCAGCAAATTTCTGTTATGGCGTACCCCAAACTTAAACCGGTCCAAGTGCCAACGGACAATTGGAAGGCGCTTAAATAATGTAATAACATTCAGAGCTTTACAGCTTTGTTATCGCTGAGTTAGATAAGTATTGGCAAACGATAAGAATAAACGAATTGGTTTCATTTTTAAATTTTGGGTGAAATTCCGATACCATGCCCCTTTGGTTGCTTTTGCGAATAGTTATTCAAATTAAAATTTTTATCCCTTGCAGAGGGTATATTAAAATTGTCACGATGTTTTTAACGCATAGAAGGAAGCATCTCCGACCCCATAAACTATATATATTCTTGATCAGCATGATGAGCTGAGTCTATATAGCCATGTTCGTCTGTCCGTCTGTCCGTCCGTCTGTTTCTATGCTATCTCCTCCCTCAGTTTTAGAGCTATCTTAACCAAACTTTGCAAAAAGTCTTTAAATACACATAGGCTGCACATTTGTCGGAATCGGCCGGATTGGATGACTATATCATATAGCTGCCATAGGAACGATCGGTCCATAAACTAGTTCTAGTGAGAAAAACTTTTTTGTTTTCTATTGAATCGTCACCAAACTTGGTATATATTAGTTTTATACCCCTTCACACAATTCTGGAAAAATTTATAAAAATCGGATGACTATAGCATATAGCTGCCATATAAACCGAAAACGACCAAAAACGACTTCTAATGAGAAAAACTTTTTTGTTTTCCATCGTAGCGTCCTCAATCTTGGTATATATTAGTTTTATATGCTTCTACATAATTGTGGAAAAATTTATCAAAATCGGATGACTATAGCATATAGCTGCCATATAAACTGTCGGTTCAAAAAACTAGTTCTAGTTAGAAAAATTTTTTGTTTTCCATCGTAGCGTCCCCAATCTTGGTATATGTTAGTTTTATATGCTTCCACATAATTCTGGAAAAATGTATCAAAATCGGATCACTATAGCATATAGCTGCCATAGGAACGATCGGTCGAAAAATAAGTCGTTGTGGGAAAAACTTTTTTGATTTCCATCGTAGGGTCTCCAATCGTAGTAAATATTTGTTTTATATGTTTCCACACAATTCTGAAAAAATTTATCAAAATCGGATGACTATAGCATATAGCTGCCATATAAACGGTCGGTCAAAAACTACTTCTAGTGAGAAAAACTTTTTTGTTTTTTATCGTAGCGTCCCCAATCTTGGTATATATTAGTTTTATATGCTTTCACATAATTTTGAAAAAATTATCAAAATCGGATGACTATAGCATACAGCTGCCATAGGACCGATCGGTCGGAAAATGTGTTTTACTAAGAAAAGTTTTTTTTTTATGGTATCAAATTTTTTTATTATCAATGATTTAAAAATTTTAAATACGATATCTATATCCTATATATATTTTTCCAGTTAAATCAGTTGGAGTAAAGTTTTTCAAGTGTATTAAAACTTCGGCACAGTCGAAGTTAGCTTTGCCTTCTCGTTTTTTTTACGATATATGCCATAATTCTCTACACCAAAGATTCAAAGAAAAATAGCATATTTCTTTATTTTTTATGCCATATTCAAAGAAGTGTCATGTCATTGCTAACCAAGCATATGGAATGCATTTAAGCCCAGTTAATGTCTTAGGGCTATCTTTTTTTTTTTTAGCGTAATGAAACCTGAAGTGATATCACTTAATAATTTAACATGTGCAGTACTTGTACTTGATTTTGTGATTGCCAACTAGGCATACAGCCACCTGCTGGCAATGAAGCACTTACGTCAAGGTCATCGGGCCAACAATTGATGTCACAGTAGCCGAGAGGCAGCCAGCTGTTGTGTGCTTTCAAATGACCCCAGCTAGGGGAATCATACAAAAGTAGCTACTTGGTATATGTAAATGTGAGGTGTTATTTTAAGAAACCCACAACATTTCATAGTCCTTAGTTAATAGACAGAAAAAAATTATAAGATAAGAAGTCTGATATAACAATGCATTGGAAATCATCGTTAGCTTATTTTGTATGTATGTACATTGTACATATTCAGGTATTGTCGTACCGTGATTGGTGAGTCGTGAGAGAGTGGATCGTTCGATAACCAGATGCTTAAGCTATGCAAACACTTTGAAGATAAGAGTTGTTGGAAATCATTCAAACCAATGCCCAGCGTCTAATTATGCAAACATATCAACATACATAGCAAGATCCGTGTGTATGTTGACTAAATGCAATTTGAATGAATTAAAAAAAAAATCACAATAGTTAATACTAACTTTGCAATTGCTTTGATTGCATTTGGATGAGTCAGTCAAAATAAATAATGTAATATTTATCTTAAACTTAAATTTGGTTGTGTCTATTGTGTTTAATCTTTGCCGGAACTGGTTCACAAAAAATAATCATCAAAATAGTGTCTATGGCTAATTATTTTTGTTAATATATTACCACATTCACTTTTACCACAATTAAAATTAAGCAACAGTTTACCAATTGGTAATTGTTTAATGTGTTTTATTACGATTCGAAAAATCTGTTTCATGTAGTTTAAAAATACTTGCTTATTAACTCTGAATGATTGTGTTGTGTGCTGTGTCTTGCAATAATGTCTTGGCGTTTGCTTTCCGAAGACCTTTCAGATTTTCCGCATCGCTACCGCCGCTGGTTTTGTTTCGCAGCATTTTGAAATGCGATGATTTCATGAGGTAAGCGGCGGATAGCGTTGACTGAGTTGGTCAAGGTTAGCAGCAGTTTGTAAGTAGTAGCCACGCGATGTTTATTAGGTTTTGGCTATTGTCTACATTGCATACATCATGCACATAAGTGTAATTTACACAGACAACTGCCTATAACTTCATCTTTATGATCATGTACACCCATATAAATAATGCCCATGGAATTAGCTTCAACTGAAACCAAAAGGCAAAGGCAAGCGCACAGTGCTTGAAATGTGTTAACGTACCGATTTGCAGTTTTGACACAGATTGTTGAAGATAAAAGCAAATAATTGATAAACAATAAATTGTACGAATTTGTTTACCCAAGTATTGATGGTGTTCAAATAACTTATTGTTGTTCCCAGAGGTTGAAAATGACTGTACAAAATATTATATTATATAATTAAAATCAGGGACAGACCAAATCACTCCTTTTTATATAAAAATCAGAAAATAAAAATTATTTTTGATTTTAAATTTTTTCCTCTCGAAGTAATAGTTATAAAAGATTTTTTTTTTTTCATCATTAATAATAATTTTGACTGATTTTATTTATAACAAGTAAGAAAGTCAGTCAAGCCCGACTGTAATATACCTGTACCTGTTTGTACGAAACTAATAAGTTTAAAGTGTGAGGTTTTTTCAAAATCTGGGGGTGGCAACTCTTTCGACTATCGTTCATCTGGTTGAAAAACGATGTATGGGGGCTCGATATGTAATAATGAGTAGAATTACCCTAGTACATAACTCGTAAAATTATAAAATTTGTATATAATTTCCTATTAACAAAAAGTATTTCTATTAGTCACGCGGGAATCACGCGTGATTTCGACCGCGGCCATCTCAATTACATCGCTCCCCCTCAAAGCAAGGTACAATTGGGAAATTACCAGTTAGCTATTGCCTTCTCGCTCTTTCGTTCTCGTAAGTTCTACCAATCGCTACGGTGTTGTTGTTGTCGTTGGTTTTTATTTTCTTTTACGTATAGCTCTAATATCGTTCATGTGATCGAAAAACGATGTATGGCGGGTCGATTCAAAATAAGTAGTAGAATATATGTCTAGAATGTTCGAACTATCTATCTTGAAAATTGTGGGAGTTATTTCGTTTTTTTTAATTTGCGGGGGAGGCAGGGGCGTGGCAAAAATTAAACTAAACTTGATCTGCCTGCAAGTATAAGAAATATATGTTCCATACACCTCAAACCTCTATCTCTCACCATCTCTGAGATCTCTTCGTTCATACGGACAGACGGACAGACAGACGGACAGACAGACGGACAGACGGACATGGCTATATCGACTCGGCTGTTGATGCTGATCAAGAATATATATACTTTATAGGGTCGGAGATGCTTCCTTCTGGCTGTTACATACATTTGCACAAACCCAATATACTCTGTGTACCTTCGGTACAGAGTATAAAAATCAACAATAATTAGTTACATGTCGAGTTTTATTTGAAAAATCATTGATGATGTTTTATTTCGAGTTTTATTTTATTTACTCAAGCTAAACGAGTATTCTCGATTGTTTTTCGTTTCTAATCAAAGCATACAAATTATTAGGGATTTTTTTGTTTGAAAATCAAGAATATTAATCCCAATAAGAATTTGTTTTCAGAAGTTGATTTGTTATACAAAGTAGGCGGGGGTTTTTATAGGGGCGCGATATAAATGCCTTCGACGGTTTAAAAAAAAAAAACCTAATTTAAGAAAAATTGTCGAAAGTCTTTCGTGTTTCACACACAGAACTCAACCGAATGTTGACAAATTGTCTGAAGATACAATAAAACCGTCAAGCGGTTAAGTGAAATAAACATCAAAAGAATAGAGCGGCAGTTTACAAGAAAATAAGCTTCGTGTTTAACATTTATGCTTCACGTCTTCATCCCTTCTAAAGAAGAGTGAAATCAAGGTCTGCAGGGCAACCTAACTCGATTAATATTCATACAGATGGCTCTTCTTTTGTCCCAAAGGGACATCGGAACATCGATGGCAAAAGCTCCTTCCCGATATAGAAACTGTTGGTATGCCTATAGCTACCCTACCAAAAATGGCATTTTCGATTCGCAGGGCAAAGCGCCCATGCACAGCCGAGCAGACTGTACGGCAGTAATTCCTAGTCATAATTATTATTTGACTTAATTCGAGTTCTTCAAGTTTTGAACCATCGAAGGCATTTATATCGCGCCTCTATAAAAACCCCGCCTACTTTGTATAACAAATCAACTTCTGAAAACAAATTCTTATTGTTTAAAATTTTAAAACAATTTCGAAAAGTGGAAACTTACTAATTTCTGCTCAGATTGTCAGAAAGGCCATGATTTCTTATTCTAAATTTTTATTTAAAAAAATTTTAAATGAATTTTTTATATCGAAAAGCTTCTTAAGCTTCTTACATGGGTGTCGTCGGGTAAAAGGCCTATTTTCAATATTTTTTTCGATGTAAAAAATTATTTATTTAATTCAAACTTTTTTCTATCTTATAGATACATATTTAAAGAATAATTTCTGAAATTTTCAAAAAACGTCATTTTCGGTGACCCCTCGAAAAAAGGTGCGTCCGCGTTGTCAGCATAACTCCTGACAGGATCATTTAAAATGAAAAAAAAATAAAAAATAAGTGTTTTATTTAAGGCCATAAACTCGTGCTTGAACGAAGGAAAAACGAGAAGGCAAAGCTAACTTCGACTGTGCCGAAGTTTTAATACACTCGAAAAACTTTACTCCAACTGATTTTAACCAGTAAAATATATATAGGATATAGATATCAGATAATAAAAAATTTTAAATCATTGATAATAAAAATAGGATACCATAAAAATTTTCTTAGTAAAACACATTTTCCGACCGATCGGTCCTATGGCAGCTATATGCTATAGTCATCCGATTTTTATAAATTTTTTAAAAATTTGTAAAAGCATATAAAACTAATATCTACCAAGATTGGTGACGATACGATGGAAAACAAAAAAGTTTTTCTCACTAGAACTTGTTTTTTGACCGACCGTTTCTATGGCAGCTATATGATATAGTCATCCGATCCGGCCGGTTCCGACATATTAGTTGCGTGCAGTAAAAGAAGACTCTGTGCAGGAGAAAATAAGAAGTGATTCGGTTATGTGGTTCCAAAGATTTTAAACACCGGTTTGGTTTATATCGATTTTTTTAGCAATCGAGCCGCGGTTTTGGTTCGGTTCAGTAGTTCAGGTATAATATATTATAACGCCTGATCCTGTTTCCGAATTTTCTAACTTTCTAAAATGAAACATTTTACATGTATTTTATTTTTAAAAAGGATTTCTTAGAATTACTTCGATTCTCAAAAGAAATATATTTATTATATAGACGAAAATCAGGTACCGCCCATAAAATCCTTGTTAAGCTGATCTTATTATACTCTGTACCAAAGGTACACAGAGTATATTGGGTTTGTGCAAAATGTATGTAACAGCCAGAAGGAGGCATCTCCGACCCTATAAAGTATATATATTCTTGATCAGCATCAACAGCCGAGTCGATATAGCCATGTCCGTCTTTCTGTCCGTATGAACAAAGAGATCTCAGAGATGGTAAGAGATAGAGGTTTGAAGTGTATGGAACATATATTTCTTATACTTGCAGGCAGATCAAGTTTAGTTTTAAATTTTTGCCACGTCCCCTGCCTCTCCCGCAAATTAAAAAAAAAAAACGAAATAACTCCCACAATTTTCGAACATTCTACTACTTATTTTGAATCGACCCGCCATACATCGTTTTTCGATCAAATGAACGATATTAGAGCTATACGTAAAAGAAAATAAAAACCAACGACAACAACAACACCGTAGCGATTGGTAGAACTTACGAGAAAGAGAGAGTGAGAAGGCAATAGCTAACTGGTAATTTCCCAATTGGACCTTGCTTTGCGAGGAGCGATGTAATTGAGTTGGCCTCAGGTCAGAAATCACGCGTTATTCCCGCCTGACTTATTTAGATACGTTTATGTTAATAGGAAATTATATACAAATTTTATAATTTTACGAGTTATGTACTAAGGTAATTCTACTCATCATTACTTATCGAGCCCCCATACATCGTTTTTCAACCAGATGAACGATAGTCGAAAGAGATTGTACCCCTAGATTTTGAAAAAACCTCACACTTTAAAGTTATTAGTTTCGTACAAACAGGTACAGAGTATATTACAGACGGGCTTGACCGACTTTCTAATTTTTGATACATTTTTCCAGAATTATGTGAAATTATATAAAACTATCATATACCAAGATTAGTGACGCTACGATGAAAAACAAAAAAAGTTTTTCTCACTAAAACTTTTTTTCCGACCGATCGTTCCTATGGCAGCTATATGATATAGTCATCCGATCCGGCCGGTTCCGACATATTAGTTGCGTGCAGTAAAAAGAAGACTCTGTGCAAAATTTCAGCTCGATAGCTTTAAAACTGAGAGACTAGTTCGCGTAGAAACAGACAGACGGACAGACGGACGGACGGACAGACGGAATTGAACTCAGCTCGTCGTCCTGATCAAGAATATATATAGTTTATGTGGTAATATACACTTTCCAAGTGTATAAAAAAGGGGACATATCAATAACGCCTCATAATGCTTCAACGATCTAAAAACCAAAATGATGGATTGTGCTCGTAAACCGAACCAAGAACCGAACCGGTGTTGTTTTAAAAATGCTGAACCGAACCAAAAACCGCCTTTGACAACGGTTCGGTTGGGTGTATAGACTACGTCCAATTTGGAAGCAGCTCGTGTTAGAAGTTCATATTCCAAACTGTTGGTTTATAATTCTTATCATTCAATATACTTAAAATGAAAACAAATTAAAAATGATTAATTACACCAAAATATATTTATTAGGTTTTATTTTTTGGTAGCAATATATTGATTGTTATTCCTACTTTTTAAAAGCCAATTTGTTTGCCATAGCATTTTAGGTTTCAGGCCATATTATTTGTTTATATTGTTTTTTTTTTTTAATTTATGTGAGTGCCATGAAATAATTTGTATTGTGTGAATAGAAATTTCAATTAAATCGTGGTAATTTTTGTACTTAAATAATTAAAAATGCTTTAGCATTAATCAATATGAATAAATTTTCGACTTGAAAAGATTCTCCCACGTAATAAAGAATCTTTAAAATTTCTTACCTTTGATAAGCAAACAAGTGATTGCACAATTTAAATATATATTTAAGTGTTTATTAATTTCGTTATTTTAGAAATATTAATTTCCAACCTCGAAATTAATATTACATTCGAGGATTTAAAGGTTGATTTCTTCAGATAGATAAGGTATCGACCAAAGCATAGCAATCATTTTTAGCAGGGAATCAAACCGAATCGAATTTCGGTTCCGATTCTGGTACGTACCAACACTAATGTTTCGGTAAAAGGTTCTGTTAAGGTTTTAGTTTATTTCGGTATTCGGTTCCATGCGGTACTTTGGTAAGTATTCGGAAAATTATTGAACCAAAATAGATACAAACAAATAAGATGGAACTGTTATTTATATTAAAAATTGTAGTATATACTAGATGGTCTCTAAACCTAGCATTTGAAAGTTTTTGCTAACGTTTACCCTGCGTTTTTACCCTGAGGAAACTCCTGATTAAAGGAATAAAACTGAAATAACAAAAAACTTAGAACCGAAACTGTACCTGTACAATGTTTCGGTTCTCTTCGGTCATTCCGGTTCCAAAAATAAAGGTTCCGAAGTACCGGTTCCCAAAAAATAAATAATAATGGTTCCGGTTCTGAGTCTCAATCGGTTCTTTTCTGTATACGGTTCCGGTTCGGGTTCCGGTTTGACACCTTGTTTTTAAGTATGTCATATCCTACGGTCCAATTGTAAGCCGCTTAAAAACGTTATTTAAAAAATGTTGATATCTACAAGCCCTATCCACTATTAATTCGTACAGCATAAATTTTTGTATAGTGCTACTTTCAGCAGCCATTATTTTGGTAACTGCACAAACATACAAATATTTTTCTGAGTTCAGTGACAAACGCTTATTCAGAAGAAATCTCCAATCCAATTATAAAGGAAGTTGTCCTGACTGATTGGCCATCTACGCAAAGCCTAAACGGGAAAAGATAGAGAGCAGAAACTTTCGCAGAAGTTTCCATATGATTTGATGGTGGGAACTAAGGTGCGGTTTTGAAAAATTTCATCCCTAAGGGTCGGAAAACTTCCGAAAAGCTTATATGGATTTTTTTTTTTTTTTTCTTACATCCGATTATTTTTAAATTCGGTTTGTAGGCAAACTAAGCGAAATAATTGGATGCGTTTGTTTTCCCTGATTTCGGAACATTCGTTAAATTCTTTAAGGGAAAAGTATTTTTCATCCGATTGACTTCAAACTTGGTTTGTCATCACCTAATGCAAAATAATTAAACATGTGATTTTCCAATATTCCAAGGTCTAGAAATATCAGGAAAATTCTATTTGAAAAAGGTAGGGATGTTGGTCAGGAAATGGTCGGAAAATATGTTTTATATGGAACAACTATTTTTTATCCTTGAACTTGAAACTCGGTTTACTAGAAAAATTACAGGTAAAAATGGCCGTAAAATGTTTAATGCGAATTATTATTTTTTATGACAAAAAATAAGACAATGGGCTTTTTCGATATTATATCTACAGGGTCGGAAAAAAAGGAATGCAGTTTATTTACTTTTGAAATTTTTTTTGTGCGATTTTTTTGTTTTGTCTTATTATCATAGCTTGGACAATCCCCTTTCATTCCCTTTAAACCATTTTCGAATATTCCTAATAGTTTAGCAGATATATCAATTTTAGTGGAGCAATGTTCTTGCTGAAGTAAGTATTTTATACTTTGCCTGAAACTTTAAGCGCGTTTTTCTCGAAACCACGTTTTTGACCTGTTAGATTGCGCCAGTTCTACTAAACCGATTTTGATCAGTCATGTTCCAATCGACGCATAATTGATATAATTCTGGCCCGTACCTCAATCAAGAGGATTTTTGCCACGCCCGTGGCAATAGAAGAGTTGGCACAGAAGAGCTGCCACTCCCGCAATTTGAAAAACTTCTCAAATATTCCGCAATTTTGGAGTTAGGTTGTTTGAACCTTCTAGACATATATTTTACTCATCATAACTTATCGAACCCCCATACATTGTTTTCCGATCAGATGAACGATATTCGAGATATAAGCAAATCAAATAATTACGCTGGGCAGCACTGTCCGTAATCGTGATGGGCAGCACTTGCACATTTTTTGTGACCCCACACTTTAAAGTTATTAGTTATATACAAACAGGTACAGAGTATATTGCAGTTTTTACATTTTTTTACACTAAACTACAAAAAAATTGAAATATCGAAATTATTTTTTAAACGGCCGCTAATTTTTCAAAAAAATATTGAAAATTTTGATTGAGGTACGGGCCAGCATTACATCAATTTTGATCATAACCTCATTTACGGTTTTCAATTCCGATAACCTGTACTCCCGGAATCACTTTTTTTGAGACCTTAATTGGCAGGCCGATAACTTTTTTAACAGCCCTCGAAATGTAAACATTTTTTTTTTATATTTATATATTTTTTTATATATTTCTAAAAACCAAACTGAAAAAGCTCTTATGATTTTCTCTGCAGAATTTTTTTAAAAAAAAACACTCATAAAACACTGTTCAAAGGTAGAAGACCCCCTTAAGTTTACGCTATTATTTACCGGTTAAATCATGATCATTTGCAAGAGTATTCAAACTTCGACATAGACCAGCTAACTTCCTACCATTTAAAATGCAAACAAATAACTGTAATCAAGTCTCGAAAAAATCAAGGTCCATTTTCCCCACTGTGCAGCAGCTTCTACGTCTATTGCCACTTAATTGAAATCTTTACACCAAAAATTGTTTACCTCAGCGTGTTGTGTTGCCAACTATTTGCACTGATCTCTTATGCAAGCGGCAGTTGGGGTAAATAAGAGATGAGCAGCTTTCCTTACTTAGCCACTTAGCGTTTTGTCAAGAACTGGAATTTAGATCATTTGGCCATAAATAGTTAAGGCAAAAACCGTTACTGGTTGGCCCAAACCTGATGTGAGCGGCAATTGCAGGTTGCAGCTAACTTTAATGCGGTCATCAGCCGCTGCTAATATGGTCTTAAACGTCAAGTGACTTTTCCGGTTCTCGCCAACCAACAAAAACAAACAAATATATATTTATTATGACAAAAACTAGCACTTAATTATGAATGTTCTTGAAAATTGATAATTAACAAAGTTGTGGGCAGAAGTCACGTGCGGTTGTCTTCCAGTTCCACCGACACTCGCCGCCCGGCACCTTGCGCAATTTGTGTGTGGTGAGAAGTCGATGAAAGCAAGTTCTTGCTCCTCTGCGAGGCAGCCGGCATTTGCTTGGAACAATATCAAAAATATATATACATACATATATGTATGCATATGCCTAATATAAATTGAAAATG
>JAEIFT010000855.1:0-57044 GCA_018904225.1 Lordiphosa mommai
AATGTGTTTGTGCAATTGAAAATATTCAATGAATAGTTTAATATAATATTTATTTTTAGAAATGGCCAATAAGACATATGCATCATAAACATTGATCGGATGTATTTATAGCACCAATCGTAATATATTGTAATATTGCAAGTCTTATTGATGTTGTTTCGGAACTATCCATATCGTGTATGCATGTTATTTAAGTTGGTAACCTAAACAGTAGTCACCTTTGTAATAATTCCCTTGTGGACAAAAACAGCACATATGTACATACGTATTTTTTGTAACTAAAGCAAATAAAATTCTATCATATGACCAGGTCTCAGTGTCAGCATTTTTGAGGCATGATTTGATTATCCTGAATTACGAAATAATTATTGACTCCTGCAGCGTTAAGCTAGAGTATAGAGAAATCAAAAATATTAACTACCAAGACTTAGAGAATGAAGTAAAGATCTTGTGATTGGTCGCCGATATATCAATCCCTACCTGCTGACCTTATCCTTAGTATATACTTAGTTACCTATATAGTAATGTATCCTACTTTTTTAATCAATTGCTGCACTTTACAATGTACGACTTTCGTGTTAATGGCGAAATTCAATTTGCAGCTGAATCATTTAAGATTTCGGATTTCTAAGACTGATTCGGATTCAGGGTGAAAAATGCGTCTAGAATTAATAGCTCAGTAAGCATTTTAGCTTCTATATAAATTAGTTTTCAAATCTTGTCAAAATAATTATGTCAATCCACATTATACATTTTTTCTTTACTTTTATAATCCAAGCATCCAATTGTAAAATACTTATGCTTTATTGAAAACTATCTTCTATACCGGAATGCCATTAAAATTTCAATAACTTCAAATTTTGTATATTTTATAACAGGGGTGCAAACCGGATCGGAACCGAACCCCTAAAACCGGTTCGGTTCGGGTATTTTGGGTTCTCCGAACCGGACCGTGAACCGAACCTCTTACATTTTTGCCTCGAACCTAAACCCGAACCGGACCACTTTTTCCAAAAATAAGGTTCGGTTCACCAAAAGTGGTAGTTTTGCAATCGAAAAAAATTCTTAATAAGTTTATTCAAAATTGAATCCAGAAGAATTTCAATTGGAATTTGGATTATTTTCCCATCTTAGTACTACATGTAAATAATAAATACTTAATTTTATAACACTAATAACAACTACAAATGGTTTCCCTACAAGCAGTATAGTTACAAACAATTGAATTATAAACAGTAGACTAATAAACAGTTGTATTACATATAAAGATGACTTATACAAAAATATTAAGTTAAAAATTAATTAAAGAAGAGTCACTGTGTCTTATTGAAAAGAAGAAAATATAGTCTATAATGTTAAAGATTCCTTCGAAAATTCTCCAAGAGAGCATACATTGAACAAATTTTAAATTTTTGAAAAATATCTAAAAACGAAGACCTAAAAAATATTGCGCTAACTTAGTTCACTTAAAGATAATCTTCTCCAGAAAGATATAGTGCCTACACAGAAGAAAAAACCTGAGATATTTGGATTAGTCCAATCCCAATCAATGTCAAGTATGAAAGGATTAACTTGTGTACGAATTTTTAAACTCTTGTTTCTATCCCGTTTTCATCTCGGGCATTCTTGACTTTAACTCGAAATATGCATTTTTCAACAACACACGGGATTGATTTTAGTTTGTTATTAAATGTAAAGAGATTGGCCAGGAAAAAATTTCAAACTTTCAGTTACTTTTCGTTCTTTCGCTATGACATTGCAATTTCGAAACAGTTTTAATCTCTAAGCAAGACTATTTGATTTTCAGGTAGGATCCGTACTTTAAATGAGACTTTTCGGATTGATACAATAGTTTTAGGACTGTTCAAATCCTTCGTACTCGTATTAAGTACAATCAAGTTCGACTCGTGCTTAAAATTTTAATTTGAGGGTCGGATTTATCTAACTAAACGTCTAATGTCGGCTAACTGATATGTTTATATCAATTTAATATTCTTTTACCCAATTGAAACGTTTAAATTAATCGAAAAAAACTATACTCTTTGTTTAAGTGAACCGAGGTCTCAATCAATGCTAGGGGTTCAAAGGATCCAGAAACCGGTCCGCGAACCGAACCCAAAGATTCCTCTCGGGGTCGAACCTCCGAACTGAACTTCCTACAAAATTTTGTACGTTTGCAGCCTTGTTTTATAATAAAATATTTATACTTTGTTTGTCAAAATAATTGTGCCACTGACTGTAATTATCCTCCCATAAATTTAAATATGTGTTTTTGGCTTAAGCTGGCTGTAGCTTCGCCAATTAAACTGGTAAAATGAATTAGAATATATGTTGGACTATATGCTGAACTGGATAAAATAGAAATCCAAAAACCTATCTTAAAGGGGATGATTTAGTTTTTTGAAAATCGCCATAAATCGAGAAATGTCTGACTTTAGAGGCCATTTCGAACACTTTCGCTATTGATTTTTTACAGAAGCATTCATATGTGCTCTGTCGGTTAGGTCAGATAACTTCAGAAATTGGTGCCTACCGTGACCACAAGCAATTCCTGAGGAAAAATAGTACTAAAAATCCGTTATTCCGCCATATCTTGGAAACAAGAGCTGATAAAAACAAAACCACTGATGTAGTTTTGTTCAGTGTTCTTAATATTTATATAAATAGTTCAAAATAGGTCGGCACCAAAAACACTGTTGCCCTGTGTAATAAGCCGCAAGCTAAGACTGCCAGTGATGTAAATGAACTGAATGATACATTTTTGAAAAAATAAGTACTTGAAGCTACTTGCAATATGTAACTATATTCTGTGCCCTAATGTTGTAATAGTTTTAGTTTTGTGTGAGTTAGTTCTTGTGACGTATAAGCATATATCCGTAAGATAACATCAAATGCAGTTGGCCTCGATGACCCAAATTTATAAAGCTTCTTCTTCATTTCCTTTTAGATCATATAACGCACATATTAAACCACTTCATTTTTTCCTGAAATATGGAAAATGTCTAAAATCTTGCCAATACCAAAGGACTATGATGAGTTTAGGTCAATATTTATTCTGTCATTCTTGGCTAAATCATTTGAGAGAATTATGGCTGCCCAAATACAATATATTCTTAGTATATACTCTAGATTTAGGGAAAAAGATGGTGATCAAACTATACTACTGATTCTTACATATGTCTATAATCGTTTTTAGCTATTACAATTTTTTACCTTATTCTTAAAGAATGGATTGACTTCAAAATTTTAATATTTTTACACTAGATTATAGTTACAAAAGAAACAAATTATTTTAAGAACCAGAATTGCCAGAGATTTAAACTGTCTTGCTCTATGGCTATCGAATAAATTACCAAATCATATTAAAACTAAACTAAGCGAAACGCTCACCTACAATGAAACCGAATAACTTAAATCTTGAAAAAAATTATAAAAAAATAAACAAATTAAATGATGGTAAAATTAGTTATAAATAAAAAATATTTAAATGACTGGGTTTCTCCGAACTTTGATTTATTTATTACTCGACTATCGCACAGCTGATCGGTCACAAACTAGATAGATCGATCAATAATTCTGATTACTATCAATTTATATCTAAGATCCGAATTATCTTTCTTTATAATTGAGGAAGATATGAGGAGGAAACCAATTTAAATTAAACCTGATTTGCCTTCAGGAATAAGGAGTTTAAAAGTTTCCATACAGCGCGGTAACTTTTCAAATGTTCTTTTATCTTTCAGATGTGTCAGTAATTGATTAAATTATCAAATACAATTTTAAAGATAGAAATTATATCATTAAAGTATTATGCAAAATGTTTGCTTAATGATTAAATTACTTTGCTTTGCCAGACATAGTGTCTGCTTTTGACATTTCATAAATAAATAAATAAAAAATAGATTAACTCACTTGCTTGCATATTAAGAATCGATCAATCGGTATTAGAAGAAAGCCTTATAAAAATCCGAAAAAATTAAACAAACAAAACACAATAACCCAAGTAAAATAATCAAGTGTTTGTTTAAGGTTCAAATTTAGTTGCCGTAAATGATATTGTATATATACAAACGAGTATTTACAATTAAATGTTTGTGTACTTAATTAGTGTCGCCATAAATCCATCACTGAATGTTTTGCACTTATACTAATTAATTAATTAATCTTAATCAAAAGCTATCAATCACTTTTATTGCATACTTTTTCGTGTCATATTTATTGTTAAATAGTCTGTCCATTATGGTGCAGGTACAGTTATGACTTTGGCCTATGGTAGGGCCCATAAATTCCAATACGTGATAGACTTTAAATTTATGGCTAGTTGAAAATCAAGTAGCTTGGGAATGTCGAAAATGAAAAGCTCGATTATAACTTTAACCCACGCCAATGCACAGAAATACTTAGAATTTGAATCAAACTCAAGGTATAATCGCCGTGATTCCATATTGACAGTTTGGCTTAAGTACTTGATATACAATATATATATGTGAGCGGGATCGTCTTGGTATGCTCAGCTCCCCATTTACAACTTCGGCTCTTCTTCGGCTGCAACGAGTGGGTGCGAGAGCGTCAAAGGGGCACAGTAATCGTCACTGATTTCTTTTCACTTTTGTTTGTAAGTGTGTGTGTGTGTGCGAGAGAGCCTATAAAATGCTGTTAAGAATTTGCAGCGATTTAGTCTTATTAAAGCTTGTCGTGAGTCGTGGATCGTCAGTCACGCTGTGCACTTCTCGTTGTGTTTCGCGAAATATGCAAGTAGAAGTTACCGCTGTCTAATTGCAACGCAACAAAATTTCAAAGACAGAAAGAAAACCCAGTGACAATATCTAAATTCCTACTTGGTGGGTACACATCCCTTCCTAACCGAAAGTTCACCAAAAAGTCATTCGAATTATTACAAATAAATGTTTTTTATATTTTTTGTGCATTTTGATTGTACGTGTTATTTGCTGTCGAGTTGACCAATTAAAAAATGCAAATTATATTTTGTTTATGATTAAACGCTGGCTGGCGGGCTAAGTTGCTTTTTGAAATATTAATCCAACATTTCTGTTGCATGAATTTGCATATTTACCAAAATAAATGTTAAAGTAAATGATTTCTTAATGAATTTTTATTAAATGTTGTGCAGTATCAAATTATTAATGAATGAGAATATTTAATTTCAAATTTAAATTTTAGAAAGGTTGAAAATTTGAAATATATATTGTATTATTAAAAAACCAAATTTATATAAGTAATTGAAACAAACAAAATTAGTTTATTGGAACCTTAGAAAATATATATATTATTAGAAAAGGCGTTTTTAATATCAAATCAAACCAAAATTTGTCTTAAAAAATCCCTGTTCCTGGATGGAAAATAATTGTGTTGGTTTAATTTTGATTTATTCGTGATTTCCCTTCAAAAGCTAGACTTAAAGTTTATCGTTTCTGTAGCATTTCAATACCTTTACGGTAGAATAATGAATCTTGCTCTTTAAACAACTCTTAAGTTAACATTTTATTCAAATCATTATTAATAAACAAATTAAAATAATACCATGTGCTTCCCAAAGTTTTATTGCCTTCAACCAATCTGCTGACGTGTTCGTGAGTACCTGTGCTCCGCTAACCCGGCGTGAAAAAAACACGTTCTTTTAATTTATACTCCTATTTGCTAGAATCATAATAAATATTAATTAATCAGTTATACAAGATGCTATTAATTGAAAAGTATCAATTGTGCCTATCACCAGCTATTAAATTAAGCTGCCATAAAAATCTTCTCAAGAAAGTTTATTTATGTGTCAAGCTGAAACAATATTGGCCGTGCATGTGTGTGCGTGAGTGGAATGATCCTTTTCGTGTAACTGCGTGCCTTGTTGTAAAAATCCTAGTCCAGCTGGAAAACAAAACAGTTTTTCTCACTCGAACTAGTTTTTTGACAGGCCATTTCTATGGCAGCGATATGCTATAGTCATCCTAATTTTATAAATTTTTCCGGAATTATGTGGAATATAAAACTTATAAATACCACGATTGGTGACGCTACGATGGAAAACAAAAAAGTTTTTATCACATGAATTACTTTTTGGACCGATCGTTCCTATGTCAGCTATATGATATAGTCATCCAAACCGGCCGATTTCGACAAATGTGCAGCCTATATGTACTTAAAGCCTTTTTGCAAAGTTTGGTTAAGATAACTTTAAAACTGAGGGAGGAGATAGGACAGACGGAAATGAACTCAGCTCGTCATGCTGATGAAGAAAATATATACTTTATGGGGTCGGAGATGTCTCCTTCTATGCGTTACAAACATCAGCACAATTTTAATATATTCTCTGCAAGGGTATAAAAGTGAATAAAGAGAGTACTTGAATAGAGTCACCAATTTTTGAATCTAGGTATGTGTATAAAATACAAACATCAAATTTGTTTCCGACTTTAAGAACTTTTAATAGATCGGAACCACCCGGACCCGATGATTATATCTTATTGCTGCCATAGAAACGATCAATTACAAAATGTTTTTTTCTGCAATTTCGTTTTCAATGTGAGCGGTTTTAAACTTAGCTCTGACAAATCTGGTTTAAGTCGGAGTACTTTATCCAAACAACAATTTTGATTTTAATGGTAAAGTTTTTAAACTAAAGCTGTATTTGCAAGATCTGATTTCTCAGCTTATTTTTCGTCAAACCTATATGTCAAAAAACTCAGCTGAGCAGCTCAGTTTAGTAATTATATATGTCTGAGAAGCTCAGTTTATTAAAAAGTTATGACGTTCCAATGTTTTCAAAAAATCAACCGACTGTGATATACGCTGTACCTGTCAAAGTTTGTGTATAACATGAAAACTTGTAAATGTAGGGTCACACAAACTGTGTAAGTACTGTAACGGTACAATGTTTCGGTTCTTTTCGGTGAATTCGGTTCCAAAAATAAAGGTTCCGAAATACCGGTTCTCAAAAAATAAATAATAACGATTCCGGTTCTGGTTCTGAGTTTCAATCGGTATACTGTTCCGGTTCAGATTCCGGTTTGACACCCTGCTTAAAATTCCTTTTTTTTCTTCTAATTAATAAGGCTTTAGCGCTGCCAAAACACCGTTTAATAACGCGTTAGGGCGTTATGGTTGACAGTTAATGCCTTTTCACTAGTATACTTTACTTGGACGCTGAATATCGAAGTGATTAAATGTGCGCTGCGATTAGCTGGGAGTTTAACATTTGTAAAACATTGACATTGTAAAACAAGGAACGGGAACTACCTAATATGGAAACATATAAAGAAGCTCTTTTATCACGTTTCAATTACTTCACGTATTACTGGAGTAAATGGAGAATTAATTAAGCGAATTGGTATTATTTGGCAAGTAATAACAAGCTATGATTTAATCGACTATAATAAATTGTATGTATACACTAAAGAAACGGCCAAATTATATGTCTAACTTTATTCTTGGTATAATATGCCTCCCACAGTCCACAAAATTTTAATGCATGGCAGTGCACACTGTATCCGCTAGAGGCCAAAAATCAAAATATCTGAACCAAATTAATCATTTCCATTTTTCAATATATTAAATTATTCGGTACAATAATTTATTTTGCTCCTTTCCAATTGTTTCAATTTCAATCAGCGTCCAGAGAGCGACAAATGAATCAATCTGGAATTTCTGTGTAATGAGCGTCAAATCATGTGTAAAATATAATTGAACATTATAAGAAAAAGGCTACAAATTTGATTGAGACCAATATAAATATTCAAAACAGAGGTATTAACATTATTTATTTTTAATTCAAATAAATTTGTGTTTGTGTGCATATTCAGTAAAATTATTGTTTTGTCTCCGCCTTCAATAGTGTTTTCTCGTCAACATTAATCAATTGTAGGTAAACTTTTAGTTGTGTTCCCCCCTGGGTGGGAGGAGGTAGGGGAATGGTCAATAATATTAATCTTCTTACCATATTTTTAAAATATTATTTAGAAACTTGGACAAAATTTTAGCCCTCTACCTCTATTAGAAGTATTTTTGGCCGCTGCTCCATACAAGCGGAACCAGTGTGATATTATTAGGAGTTGTATTTTTCCATTAGGAACATTATCTTAAGAATCCAGGAATAAACATTATAAATATTATCGCTTCATGCTAGAAAGAATTTTCGTATCGCCACAAATGAAGATATTTTTAATAGAATGTGCTTAACATCTGATCCATTAATTCCAAATAATGAAATAATTTCGAAAATGAAAGTTATTTCTAGGAGCTCAGATAGATTAATTTTTTTTAAATCACTCATTTAGTTGTTATACAATATTAATTAAATAAAAATTTTGTATAATTAATGGTCGAATTGGAATATTATTTCATCTAAAAATATTATATTTTATAATTTTTATTTTTAGTGATTCTTTGTCTTTTATGACAAACATATGTCCTCGGATTATTTTCTTAAATAAATTATTATTTTTTAACACAATTTTCCGTTATTGCTAGCATGTTTTTTAAGGGTGAACACCTCAGCAACATAAACGCCTGGTGTCTATATTTTTTAACATAATAATTTTATTTTTTCTCGATACCTTTGTATTCATGATCGGATCGTGTGTTAACTTTTTAACATTTTACGATTACTCCTTCTACTTTTTGCCGCCTACTGAATGGAAGCCGTCCTACTACAAAATCAAAAATAAACTTGATCTGCCTGCAAGTAAAAGAATTATATGTTGCGTACACTTTCAAACTCTAGCTCTTACCATCTCTGTGATATCAGCCGACATACAGACGGACATGGCTATATCGACTCGGCTGTTGATGCTGATCCAGAATAAATACAGTTTATATGGACGGAAATGTTTCCTTCTGGCTGTACAGAACTTTGATTCCTATCCAAAAAAGTAACATCTACCCTCAAAGACATACGAGTTCAGTAGAGGAAAAACATATTTTTTTTAGAAAATCAATGAATTCAATTAGATTCTTTTGATTCTATTATATAACTCCAATTATACAATTTCCTGAACTTTCTACCTACTTTTAACACTATAAAAATGGAATCTATAAAAATTCCATTCGAACCTCATAATTTATCAAATTGAGTAGATCTCAATAGTACCCACAGTTTATTGATTTGTTTATACAACTTCACTCTGACGTCAAAGTGAGTTTACTCCACAACCCTCCAAAGACTTCAATTGATCACAATCACCAATTGCTTGCAGTTCAATTAAAACCGTTTATAACGCGCATTTGAAATAACTGGACAAAAATCATAAACAAAGCAGAAGCTGGTATTACCAATTGCCCGATTTAGCTGCCAATTTTTATGACTCGGAAAAAAAAAACCTTCACAAATTTATCACAAGTCATAAATTTGCAATAATTTATTACAAATATAAAAGACTTTCAATGATCGATAGCCCCACAAATATAAATAAATATAAGTATAGAATATTGTTTATTTAAGTCACTGCGGCTACAGCTTATCTTTCCATTTAAGCCAGATAACAAGAGTTCGCCCTTAACGGAAAAAAGATTTTTGGGAGTAGAGGAAAAATCCATGCCACACGTGATTGCGCATCAACCAATAAAACGTCATAGCGTCAACAATGAGCGATCGGGAATTGAGTTCTTATCGGGGTCTAACCGTAGAGTTAATTGGCTTGTATTGCCCCACTACCGATTGTTGTTATTACCCGCATTGTGATTGATTTCGAATGCTGAATAGGCGATCAAGATCACGAAATATTGTGATTACTCCACTTACGAGTGTTTCATTAAAACAAAATGATCGGCCCCCACTTGAATATCAATCAGCCTGTCCGTAGAGGTTTTCAAGTGTTTTTTTTTCCTTTCGGGGCGGACTGGAGTGGTTATCTCATGATCAGTTTTATATTCTTCTTTTTGTTTGTCAATGGATTTTTGTTTCCAACCCAAATTGACATCTACTAATTGTTGTAACCCTTTTAGGGTACAATTCTGGTTTCTTCAAAATAGATAAGATGTGTTCACTTTTAATTATGTGTGTAAACATTATCGACCCGCTTTTGTGCTGATATCCAGCCGGTAAACCACTATCTTTGGGTTGATGAGTAAGTGAATCAAGGCAGAGCATATATAAAGTAAGAACTTTTAGCATATCTTGAATTTGATAGAACAAATTTTTACTTCAAGTTCTGCCTATCGATAGCTAAGACTTTTTCCGGCTTTTTTGTTAAGGCATAAATTTAATCTAAAAAAACTGCTCCTTTAATTAAAGTATATTGTGTTCACACAAGCTCGTTATTGCACTTCCGATCCAGTACCATCAAGATAGGTTTTTGCCACTTTTGCGACATGCGGTCAAGCATTATCATGGTGGAAGATTAATGACACATGTCTGATTGCCCACTCCGACCGTTTTTCGCAATCGCTAGCTTTAATCGCATAAGTTGCAGTCTGTCCAATTCGGCGTCCACAAAGGTTGGTGGCCTTTCTTCGAGCTCCTTGTCGCCTGAATCAGTATTCAGTCCTTACCTCTTCACATCAAAAATTATATGCGTCTAGGGGGGAAGTTTAACGGTACAGTCCAACGCCTAAAATCACTACTTAAACCATTTTGAGGAGTCGATAAAAAGAGGCAGATTTGCTGGACAACCCAAATCTTCTAAAATTGATTTTCCCATGAACTGGGTGCGTTTCCTAAGAAGTGCAGAGCAGTCGCATAGTAGGTGTTGGATACTTTCTCCTTTCAGTTCTAAAGCTACCACATAAGTCGTTATGGGGGTATGTGCATCCTGATCCTCCGAAAAGACTTATATCGGAATCGTCTCACAATGTGGCCATCTGACTTTTTTCGTATCGAAAATCATAACGTCTGAATTAAGAAATAAATTTTAAAAATTTAAAATGCATGTAACGGAGAATTTCTGAATCTTGAAACTGAATGCTTAAACAGGGTGATCCGAGACTGGACAAGACTGGATCAATAAATAAATGTATATTGTTCTTGGAGTTTTTTAAGATAAACCACCCGAAAAATGCACTAAAAAACTTCAAATTCTATCTCGCGCATCAACTTAGAAAGAAGTCTTAACTTCACAAGTTCATTGTGCAGCACCTATTAAACAAAAAGAAGTCTCTTTTATAAATTTTTATGTAGAAATTATTATATTTTGACTAATATAAATTTAAAAAAAATAGAAGGCTAACATCGCCTCCGACGACCCTTGCAGTTTTTAATATTTTATATAAGAATTGATTTTCCTGATAATTTTAGAAAAATTGTATTTCGTTTACAAATTGTCCCAAGCTGACTAACAGATTGGTCCACTTTCCACTAACCATTTGTCTGACCAAGCCAGAAGCCGATTGTGGTATGCGAGCTATACGATATATTTATCCGATTTTGATCAAACCTAACAAAATTGTGTTGATGCAAATAATATTTACGATTAACAAGTATAAACACGCTACCTTTGATAACAAAAAAGTTTTTAACAGTAAAACTACACTATTGTCATCCGATTTTGATCAAAACTAATAAATACCAAGTTGGGTGACGCTACGACGAGAAACAATAAGGTTTTTCTCACTAAAACTAGTTTTTTATGGCAGCTATATGATATATTGGTCCGATCCGGCCGGTTTCGACAAATGTACAGTCTATATGTATTTAAAGACTTGTTCCAAAGTTTGGTCAAGATATTTTCAAAACTGAGGGATAGAAACAGACGGACAGACGGAAACGAACTCAGCTCGTCATGCTGATCAAGAATATATATACTTTATGTGGTCGGAAATGCTTCCTTCACTGCGTTACAAACATCGTAACATTTTTAACATACCCTCTGCAAGGGTATAAAAATTAAAATTTATGGATGTAATAGAATTTTAAAATTCCATTCCAAATCTCAGAAAAATCGACCCAGAATAAAGGAATTTTCTATTCTTTTGTTGTCCAGACAAGCTCGCCTTAGGGTCGACTTTCATCTTCCACATAGAACTATCTGTCACTCTATCTTACAAGTAACAGAGTAAATTGTTAGTTTATCTTTTTTAGGACCAATTTCTCATCTTCAAAATATCCAATATGTGTCAGATAATCTTTAATTTCTGTTTGTTAATTTCTATGACAGACTCTGCTTTTTAGGAGATAAGAAATTTGACCTAAGCATATATAAAATCTATCTAAAAAGCAGAAAATATTTCTTAATTATGGTTCGAAATAATCGGTACTTAAATCTGCTGCATTCCTGCCATAAATGCCATTTGAATAGATTTAAGCCACACTATCTCAGGTGTTCCAAAAATCGCTTCCGACCCAAAAAAGACCCAATTCCAATTTTTGGGTCGAAAGCGATTTGTGGAACATATGGGTATAAGATAAGGGTCCAAAATAGCACATAATACGATGGGAAAATACTTTTCCTTATATAACATTTTTCTAAATATTTAAACGAAATTTTCTTAAAATAGGAAATAAGTAGTAATAGTAGTAGTTTATTTCTAATAGCAATTGGCATTAAGTGCCGTCAGCCATTTAAAAAAGAAAAATAAGGATCGTTTCACAATAATTATATGTTTTAGTGTTTACATAGTTGCTTAAGCATTAAAAATCTTCTAGCTCAATTTGGTGCCTATATGCTTGGGCATCGTTTAAGTATCTTGCTTGTAATTGCCAGTCTGATTTGTTTAGCACATTAATGAGTTCGGTTCTGTTTAACATCTGCTTCCTCCAGTATGCGTATCTTAGTTTTTTGAGCATTGGACATTCCGCAATGAAATGAAACGAATCCTCTCTTACGCACAGATTGCATAAATTACACTCATCACTGCCCACGTTTCTATGCGGCATGTAGTTAAGTCTTAGAACTTCAACTCTTGCTCTAAATATTGACGAGATTGCGTGCGTATGGTACATGTTGGAGAAATAGTTTTGGCTATTTAGATCGAAATTTAATTCTTTATAAATCCCTCGAGTCTCGCTGATTCTAGCCTGATCTGTTAATCGGCTTCGTGCAGTTCTGGCCACGCCTTCCAAAAGTATATCGTGAAAACATCTCCAACTGCTGGGGTCATCAAAGGAGTAATCTATCCCAATATCATCAGTCAGAATCTGCCAAGTCTGAAAGCACTGCGCTTTCTTCCTTAACAAATATGATGCTACAATTCTTGGGAGTCTATCTGGAGCATCTTTAAAGTGCTTACATACAGGGTTGTTAGACCGGGCTCTAGGAAAAATGCATAAACATGAAAATTATTTTTAGAAAGGGTGGTATGAGTTTCTCGTCATCATCATACTTGAAGTGTCTCCGCCGTAGCACATAACGGTTTTATCTAAAAGTACCCCTGGGTATGGTTTTGAGTACCCCTGGGTATGGTTTTGGTTTTTTTGGTTCCTATTATAAGGATACCGTGACTTCAAACGATTTATTTCGGTTAACGGTTTAGATTACGGGTTATTCATTTGGATATATTTATATATGCGAATGAATTATAAATGAAAACGAGAGCGTAAGTTGAAGTCGGCCCTGCTCGACTTCGATATACCCGTTACTCAGGGTAAGGTTTATTTCAGAATATTTTATTAGACCACAACAAGCCCAAATTATGTTTTTTTCAGTGGAGATATTTTTAAATTGGCAACTCTGCTATAGTTCATCTGATCGGAAAATGATGTACGGCGGATCGATAGGTAATGATGATCATAATATATGTCTAGAAGGTCCGAACAATCTATTTTCAAAATTGTGGGAGATATGAGGTTTTTATCATATTGCGGGGGCGGGAGGGGGCGTGGCAAAAATTTGAAACAAACTTGATCTGCGTGCAGACAATATAAGTCTACACTGAAAAAATGGTAGCTCTAGCTCTTATAGTCTCTGAGATCTAGGTGTTCATACAGACGGACGGACAGACGGACGGACGGACGGACGGACAGACGGACATGTCTATATCGACTCGGCTATTGATGCTGATCAAGAATATATCTACTTTATGGGGTCAGAAATGCTTCCTTCTGCCTGTTACATACATTTGCAAGAACTTAGTATACCCTTTTTACTCTACGAGTAACGGGTATAAAAAGTTTGATTAATCTGTTTTCGAAATTGTGGGAGATATAAGGCTTTTTTAAAATTGCGGGGGCGGGAACTTTTCTATCGTTCATCTGATCAGGAAATGAAATATGGCGGATCGATAGGTAATGATGATTGAAATATATGTCTAGAAGGTTCGAACAATCTATGATCAAAATTGTGGGAGATATGAGGTATTTTCCAAATTGCGTGGTTGGCAACTCTTCTATCGTTCATCTGATTAGGAAATGATGTATGACGGATCGATAGGTAATTATGATTAAAATAAATGTCTAGAAGGATTTACTAATGTATTTTCAAAATTGTGGGAGATATGAGGTATTTTTCAAATTGCGGGGGCGGTAACTCTACTATGGTTCATCTGATCGAAAAATGTTGTATGGCGGACCGATAGGTAATGATGATTAAAATATATGTCTAGAAGGTCCGAACAATCTATTTTCAAAATTGTGGGAGATATGAGGTTTTTTTCATATTGCGTGGGCGGAAGGGGGCGTGGCAAAAATTTGAAACAAACTTGATCTGCGTGCAGACAATACAAGTCTACACTGAAAAAATGGTTGCTCTAGCTCTTATAGTCCCTGAGATCTAGGTGTTCATACAGACGGACGGACAGACGGACAGACGGACAGACAGACAGACAGACAGACGGACATGTCTAAATCGACTCGACTATTGATGCTGATCAAGAATATATATACTTTATATGCCTGTTACATACATTTGCACGAACTAGTATACCCTTTTACTCTACGAGTAACGGGTATAAACACATATCGGCCAAAATGGTATATTCGTATCCGATATTTCGATGTATCGATTGCTTCGATTATTATTTATATGCTTTCCATTCATTGAAAACTATACAAAATCTTCTGAATATTGACAAAGTTATTACAATTTGAACTAAAAGATAGAATCATTCAATAAATCTAAATTTACTAATTTAAAATAGAAATTGGGACTAGCCGGCTCGAGGTATGTGAAGTTAGTGTACCAACAACCCTCAGTTTCGAAATCACATCAGCGAGGTTTTGCTGCCATCTCCAGAGTTTCAGTGGTCTCTCCATGCAAGTGTTGGTTGAACCAATTGGGAATTTCAAGCAACCCAAGAATGTAAAAACTGCCAAAAGAGTGTGTTGGTACCTTGATAACAGCTCTTCTGTGTGAGGAGAGTTTAACTCCCCCTCACGGCCGGTTTACATGCAAGCAAAGCCTGCATGGGAGGTAAGATGTTGTTTTTTCATGAAACTTTTTCTATCCAGTTTCTTTTCAACAAATAACGGGGGAGTATAAAACGGAAGGCACGCCGTTATTTGTTGAAAAGAAACTGAATTAGTAAAAAGTTTCATGAAAAAACAACATCTTACCTCCTACATGCAGGCTTTGCTTGCATGTAAAACCTTACGGCCGCTGTTGAGTTGGGGAGTTAAACTCTCACCTCACACAGATAGCTGTTATCAAGGTACCAACACACTCAAAGCATTCTCCAGCTTTTGGCGGTTTTTTACATTCTTGGGTTGTTTGAAATTCCCAATTGGTTCAAGCAACACTTGCATGGAGAGACCACTGAAACTCTGGAGCATGGAAACCGCTGATGAGGAAATCTGGTGATTTCCGAAACAGCTGTACGAGGAACCATGCTCACTTTGGTGTTGTTGGTACACTTGTTTTTCAAATGTTATGGGAAACATAACATTTACATGACCTCGGGCCGGCTAGTCCCAATTTCTAAGCAAATAGAAAGGTCGATAAACACTTTTAACCCCCCTTTACTAATTTAAAATATTTTTGAACAATAATAAACAAAATGTAAATCCATTTTATCAGCTTCGAGAGATAAAGATTATTTTCAATCTGTCCGCACATGTGACCATCCCCAGCAGATAAGAGGCGATAACTACGTACCACTACCTTTTCGTAGGAAAAAAACAATTCATTTCTCTTTTCAGTCAATGAAATAAAGGCAGGTGCTTAAAATTTGCTTTAAATTGATATGGGATCAATTGTATAACTCCAAGAATCTGTTATCTCTCTTGATTATCTATTACTGAATATTACCTGAAAGATACTGAATTGTATTGGTTCTTAATAGCGATTAGATTAATAAGTATAACAGGCAATCTACTTACTTACTTGAAATCGGTCGAAGACAACTAATCAGAAAAAAATAAAACAAACAGCCCCAGACGCTCCGGTAAATGAATCACGTTACACAAAACAGCCAAATTTCCCTAAATCCGTGTTAAAATTAATGCTTAGCCCCATTGAGTTGTGAAACGAGGCGGCAGCAAACAAGCAACAAAAAAAATTGTACAAGAAAAACCATTTGAGAGACGACCCGAGCTTACTACAAAATTTGCTTATGCCTACTGCCAATTCGATCAGTTAACCAGGTCACGTAGAATCCGTTTTGGTTTGGTTGTTGTAATTTCTGTGCCAATGCAAAACACTTTTTTTTTTGGTGATGGGCAACCTCCACCAAGGTCACAACATTCAACAGTGAATGCAAAAATTCACCAAAATGTAAATAACACAAAAAAGTCCCCAACTGAAATTAAGTACTACAATTAAATATCCATTATACACAAACATTTACTACATTAACGCCCATTTACATGTGCAATTGAATGGGAAGTTTGAATCAATTATATAATAAAAGGTTTATTTTTGGAATTCATATTCTAAATGTAATTGCATATCCTTTGGCGTTACCCAAGCAGGATCCCATTGGAATTTATTGAAATGTTATAATTTTAATTTTCTCTATTCCATGTAGAGCAAACATGCATATAAAGTTTCAAACTACCCTCGTAATACTCGAAATACTTTAATAACGTTTACCTCCACACATTCATCAAAACAGTAAAAACCATTAACAAATGACACAACGAATGCTAATTAATCAGGCTTTTGTTCGTTTGTTCTCACGTGATAACAAAAATTAACAAACTTTTGTCACCAACTTCAGCCCAGACACGCGTCAATTAGACCTGAACTCACACTCCGATCCTCCCTGCCGCTTATGGAGTTGCCGCAGGGGCCAATGCCACCTACCCAGCTACCTAAACAGCCAACTCTTTCCCAGCATAAATATGGTCTATAACCATTTTTTTTGTTTGTGTTTTCGTTTTTTTTTTTCTCTTTCTTTGCAAATTACTCATATCAATAGCAAAGTGTTAATTAAAGGTGAAAATTGAAAACATTGAGCGTGTCTGGTCAATTATGCACTTGTGATAGCAAATAGACATTGCCATTTGCCACTTCTCTTGATATACCCGTATGTTTGTACGTTTACCATACATTTTGCGTCTGTCTATATTTAGTGACTTAATCAGAGCGTGAATAAAGTCAACTTGTTGCACATTGTTTAATGTCCAAGTAATTGGAATATCAAACAATTTGTTAAACATTAAAGCAGACTGATTAGGGGATTTTCAATTCATAAGGATTATCAAGTTCTTAAAAAAATTATTAAGAGGTTATATAGAGCTAATTCTTTTACAGCAAAGTGGAATTATTAAGTGGTAAAACGTGTAAGAAACTTTAAACAATTAACCATTTTTGATTATTATTTTAAACATCGTTTTTTATTGTCATTAATATACGACGACAGTTTGATAAGTCAGTGAACTTTAATTGTTAAGGCTAAAAGGAAGAGTTTTTTTTTTAACTACAAACATTTAGTCCAGCAATTTTTCAATTTTCTTATCTCTACCAAATAAAAGGTTTCCTTAAGGAACTTAAAGTTTGCGTTTGTTCCAGTGATGATGATCTCTTACCGCCGAGAATAAAAAATACGCTGGATGGGGTTGCAGTTCGTATTCCCAATTTATGGACTCTACAAGAGCACTTATTTGCTCGCCTTCAAATCAATGTCGAGTCTGTACGAAATATTTTGATGGTATAACCCTTTTTAAGGTCATCGATGTCAATGACACCGACCTTCATTGGCGGACATTTACCCGGAGATTTACACTGCTTTGACTAATACCAGGTCTCTGGTGCGATGTGATAGATTTATGTTTCTTCAATGGATCGTACTGCATCACCAAACACTCTTTTAAAGTAGTCACACGATTGCTCCTATGGTCGAGGGTCCATAATCGTGGCACACATTGCGCGGAAATTTTTTTTATGTGCTTATAATTATGTGAATGTTAAATACCAAGAGCCTTAAGCTGTCTTTACACCTATCATATATCTCTAAAGAGTTGCTTGTCAAACTACTCTAAAAAGAAACTATAGTGAGCTATTACACTCACAAGTTACAAGTGTACATTCTACAACAGTAATAGCTCATATTACAAGTGAAATAGCTCATCATAGATTCTCTTTAGAGTAGTTTGACAAGCAACTTTTTAGAGATATATGATAAGCGTAAAGACCCATTTAGGCCAAATCATTCACATTCATTCTATATCAAAATCACCTACGGTCACTACGGGTGTTCCACAGGGTAGTCCCCTGGGTCCCCTCTACTCTTTACTTTGTTTATTAATGACCACTCTCGCATACTTATGTAGCCGGATGCTGTTAAGCTTTGCCTTTCTGATAAAGAAGCCGACTCTTTCAATGGTTTTCAATCAGATCTGGAAGTTTTTCAGTCCTGGTGTAGTGTACATTTTTTGAACCTTAACAGTTTGAAGTGCATGTTCATAACATTTCATAGAACTGAGCCTCATTTAGCTTCATAATCCCTGTATAACACTTGCTTAAGCCTTATTTTTGAAATGAACGACTTGGGTATTATTCTCGATCAAAACTTAATTTTAGCGAACTTATTTGCAGAACAGCTAACAAAGCCATGAGTATATTAGGATTTATTAAATGTTGTTCTAAAGAGTTTAATGACCCTTTCACAACCAAGACCCCCTACACTTCTATTGTTCGTCCGATACTGGAATAGGGTTTATGTGTATGGTGCCCTTAATATGAGAAGTATCAAAAGCGCATAGAGTCAGTACATAAGCAATTCCAATTGCCTTGGTGTCGCATGGGCCACTTGAACGTACTGCGCATTGTATGTCTACGTCCATATATAATATTCAAATATCATTCTACGGATTTTATTTAAATTAATAGTGCAGAGTATCCTGCATTTTTTTACAAAAACTAATGCTTGATGGCTTTCAAACTCAAAATGAATGATGCACCTTTCTCAAAATTTAACAGCTGTTTATTATCCAAGAGATGCAAGCAGTGTCTGCACCGAACCGCAAATTCGCGCTCGTAAAGTGAACTAAAAACCGCAAAAGGAAACGGTTCGCTTTATTTAAACAACGAGATTGATAGGTAAAGCTTTTATCTTAAGACAAAGATATTTGTAAATATGGTAAATTATCTCCGGAAAATAGTCGTTCTCCTTCTTAAAAATTTCATATAGACCGGATTGATCCATAGTGATGCCAGATTTGTATGATTGATCCGTTTCTTTATTTCTGTATTATTTCTCAACGCAGCTTAAATAATCAAGTAAGAAAGTCGGTCAAGCCCGACTATAATATACTCTGTACCTGTTTAATGTGTGGGGTCACAAACTGTGCAAGTGCTGCCCATGACGATCACGGTCAATGTTGTCTAGCATAATTATTTGATTTGCTTATATCAAATATCGATTAAATGATCTGGAAACGGTGTATAGTGGATCTATAAGTAATGCCGAATAATATACTTGCCTTAAAGTTTCAAACATTGAATTTGAGAGAATGAGATTTTTCAAATTGTGTGGGTGGCAACTCTACTATCGTTCATCTAATAGGAAAACAATGTATGGGTGCTCAATA
This sequence comes from Lordiphosa mommai, assembly GCA_018904225.1. Lineage (NCBI taxonomy): Eukaryota > Metazoa > Arthropoda > Insecta > Diptera > Drosophilidae > Lordiphosa > Lordiphosa mommai. The sequence goes on from JAEIFT010000855.1 coordinate 19,850, forward strand.
AGTAATGTTGAGTAGAATATGAGTATAATATAGAACTTAGTTTTTCCTGCCGTTTGCTTGTTGCGATCTGGCGTCAGCATTGCAAGTGTTTTGCCTCTCGGAGGTATGGGAGCAAGGACTTGCCCACCGCTGCTGTAAATGCTATTCTAAACATCTCTTACATTGATCAGATGGGTTATAAAGTAGCAACTCTGTATGCTCTAAACATGAGAGACTTGAAACAATTGCGTACAGCCAATTTCGGTCCAACATCTTACATGGGGACACCATACTGCCTACAGTCAATGACTACAAAAATTCCACAAAAATATCGCTCCACCCCCTTTACATATTAATCCTTTCTTTAAAAGAATCAAGGTCCACGAGGACCACAGAAATAAAAAAATAAAAAATGGTACTGATTGCGGTGAATACTCCCCGGGTGTATAGCTCGGAATCTGTCATTCCTTAAGACTAGCAGACCACTGTTGTGTCTTTCAGAAGGAAATCCTTGCATTCAAGAAATCTCTAGCATGGGCACAGCTCGGACGCTGAGTAGGCTAAGTATTTTCTTTGACTGTCAAACAGCCCTTGGCTCAATATCGATCAACTCGGTAAACAACTAACGAAAATCTCTTAAAAACCTCATTTGGGTCCGAAAGCACAGATTAATTGAGGGTAATGGCAAAGCAAACAAAATTGCAAGACGGAACTCTACCATCAATCTCCATTCCGATAAGTTAACTGTTGGTATGCCCATAGCAACGTGCAGACTTATAACAAGCTATCCAAAAATTAAAATCTGTCATTTCTGCGGGATTGTACGACGTCAGTGGTTAGAGTTCATACAGGTCACTGGCTGTTGGGATACCAAGCCGCCAGACTAGAAGAAGCTGCAAGGACATGGAAGAGGTGGAGTCTGTCTCTGACTTCTTCTGTTCATACCCCGCTTTGAGTCGACAAAGACGCTATTTCCTCTGCTCCTCCTCCTCTCTTGACGCACAGGTGGCAATTTTAACCTTCAGCAAAAAATAAAAATAAAACCAAATCAATTTTTGCCTGTTTTTTTCTCAACAAGTCATGGAAACTTTTGTTATTCCCCCCCTTGATATCTTAATGATATAAACTAGTTTACCATTTCCTGTAACGCAGATATAATAAATTAGCAAATTGTATAACAATATCGACAGGCAGTTCAAAACAAAAACAAATCAACACCCTTTCCCGTCGTGGGCTTCTATTTGATTTAAGCTAACGAACCGCATGACTGGATGTCACATTTTATTCTGAATTTAAATATCCAAATAGGAGAAAACCCATGGGAATACAATAACAACAATCAATTCGGCATCATTAATATGAGACAGCGGCTCACGTGAATTTGTTTAGATAAAACGCGTCATAATGATATACAATTTTTGTTTTTCTTGGCCATCAAAGCAACAAACCCGACGGAATCATTGACAGCGATTTACATACATACATACATACATACACGAGTCTGGAGTTGTGTTGGTGCCATAATTGAAGCTAATTATTGTTAATTTTTATGGACATTATAGTCTAACAATTTGTTATTCGCTTAATTAAATATTTGCGTTAATCTTTAACATTTTCACAAGTTCACACAAATAATATATATCGGAGAGAAGTTATACAGCTGGTGTACCGGCTAGTGGCGTGGATTAATGATTTTATTTCATTGCTAAACGCCGAACGAGATAGTTGTAAAAAAATAAAGCGATTCGCTACGCGCTGTCCCATGTTTACTGTGAGGCCCATAAATTCCTCCTAAAACGGTTGTGGTTTTTTAGTGATAATAAAATTTTTGCTTTATTTCGTATATAGAGTCATAAAACCATGACGGCCCCGGGTGAGCCATCGGCTAGTGATGAGAGTTCTGCTCCAGCTACGACCACAACCACGGTTATACCCAGCGATCAATCCCTACCCAATGGCAATGGCAATCACAAAAGCACCATTGTGATTGAGAGTCAACCCAAACGTCGTGTCAGCATTATCTCGGATCCACCGGTGATTGGCGGCGGCTATGATAACTTGGCCTATGAGCAAAATCCCAGACGTAAAATATCACAGGTAAGTCCAGCAACAGCTGAAGCAATCTGCCGCGTGTGAGGCGATTACTAAGGACTCATAAATTTGGATTTGTGTGGCAGTCAGTGCACTATATACAATCGATTGATTATCGCACAACTCACTTAGAGATAATGTACAATTTGATTATTCCTTTTTTTTATGCAAAGACCTCCACACATTCGCACACGGACATTGGACCAGCGCGAAGGAAAAGCATACTTAAGGAAATACCCAATCATGACAATGAAAGCGATCGTGTCTCCACACACAGTTATGGTAAGTATCAACTACTTCAACTTGAGACTTATTAAACATTAATTGTTTGAGAGGTAAAAAGTGTTTTTCAAAGAACTTGATCTTCTACATCTAATTCTTGAGGATTATTCGTCCCATTTAGATAGAAACGCTATACTACTAAATCTGGTAATTAGTTCTAAAGTACACTCTCAGCTATAAACACTATTTTAATCAGAAAAGCAGCCCTTTTAAAACGATCGAATTCCCGCACATTCATTGACAAAAGTAGCGTACTCCTGGTTTTTTTTATGAATCCGTTAAGACTGATGTCATTTTATAAACGTTTGGGGTTTGTTTTATTGTTGTGAGTATTTCATAATCAGTTTTCGTACTATATGAGCGTAGCGTTCATTTTGTGTGAACGGACGTGCTTTATTGTACTTCAAAACGTTATCTATACATATATAAACAGGCGGAGACAAATAGTTTGGTAACATTTTAGGCGCCATTATTGAACATATTTGATTCATTTTATATACACTTGCAAATTGTAAATGAACTTTTGCCAAGTAGTGTGCATTTCCGACCCCATAAACTACGTATATTCTTGATCAGGACAACAAGCTGGGTCAATTGAGCTTTGTAATTCCATTCGTCTGACTGTTTCTACTTTTCTCTCAGATAAAGCACGCAAATAATGTGTCGGAACCGCCCCAATCGGATGACTATATCCTATCTGCCAGTATAGGAACGATCGGTCGGAAATGTCAATTGTAACGGTTCTAAACTTAGCAATTTTGAATATTAAATGCTCTCACACTGTTCTAAAAATTTTTATCAAAATCGAGAGGCTATATCCTAAAGCTGCTATAGGACCGATCGGTCGGAAAATGGGTCTTAGTAAAAAAACTTTTTTATTTTTCCATGATAGCATTCTAAGACTCAGGAAATATGAATATTATATGCTTTAAGCAGTTTTAACAAAGTTGGTTAAGATCGGATGACTATATCATATAGCTGTCATAGGACCGATCGTTTGAAAATTAGTTTTTCGTGAAAAACACTTTTTAGTTTTCTATGATAGCATTCTTAAACTCAGGAATTATGAATATTATATGCTTTCAAACAGTTCTACCAAATTTGGTTAAGATCGGATGACTATATCCATAGGACCGATCGGTCGCAAAGTAGGTCTTAGTGAGAAACATTTTTTTGTTTTCCATGATAGCATTCTAAAACTCAGGAATTATATAAATAACACAGGGCAACAGTGTTTTTGGTGCAGCCCTATCTATAACTGATTATATAAGAATGGAGTGCACTGAACAAAACTGCATCATCGGTTTTGTTCCATCAGCTCTTGATTCCACGATATGACGGAAAAACGAATTTCTTGTAAATTTTGCCCTTTCGAATTTTTTGTGGCCACAATAGGCATGTATTTCTGAATTTATCTGGCCTATTCGAAAGAGCACATATCAATGGTTCTGTGAAAAATCAAACGCCCAAAATTCGATCATGCAAAAGGCTCCAAAATGGTCTCTGAAGTCAGACGTTTCTCGATTTATGGCAATTTTTACAAAATAAATCGTCTCCCTTAAGCTAGAACGGTTGTTGGATTTCTATTTGATCCATTTCAGCATATAGCCCAACATCTATTCTAATTATGTGAATTTTTTTTGCGTTTGTACCAGTTTATTTGGCGAAGCTACAGCCGCTTAAGCCAAAAACACACATATCATTTTATGGGAGGCCAACTAGATTTTTACCCCAAATTTGTATAGGAACTTTGAAGAGGCTACTTGATTCATCATAGAATTTTATTTATTTACAAGCAGATGCACATTTTTTATAAATTCTGTGTGGAATAAAGTAGCCTTTTAACAGTTCCTATACAAATTTGGAATAGGAATCTAGTAGTCCTCCCTTCGCCAAATAAACTGGTAAAAATGCGAATTAATTCACATAACTAGAACATATGATTGGCTATAGGCTCAAATGGCTTAAATTTTAATACACCAACCACTTTAGCTTAAAAGGGATGATTTATTTTGTCAAAATAGCCATAAATCGAGTAATGTCTTACTTCAGAGACCAATTTGGACCCTTTTGCATGATCGAATATTGCGCATTTGATTTTTTACAGAAGCATTGATATGTGTTCTGTCGAATAGGCCACAGAAATTCAGAAATTCATGCCTATTGTGACCACAAGAAATTCGAAAGGGCAAAATTGACAAGAAATCCGTTTTTCCGTCATATCGTGGAAACAAGAGCTGATGGAACAAAACCGATGATGCAGTTTTGTTCAGTGCACATTAATTAATCATAATTTTTGATCAACAAGGCTGCACCTCACAAAGTTGGTCATTTTGTTGCCCTGTGTAATATGCTTTCAAACAGTTCTACCAATTTTGGTTAAGATCAGATAACTATATCCTATAGCAGCCATACAAACGATCGGGTAGAAAATGGGTCAAGGTGAGAAATAAATTTTGTTTTCTACGATACCGTTCTTAAACTTAGAAATTACGAATCTAAATGCATTTAAACAATTTTGCAAAATATGGTCGGAAGTTTATGATTCCGATTGCCATAGAACCCATCGGTCGGAAATTGTTTTACTGAGAATACATATTTGTTTTTGATGATAATGTTTGCTCAAATGTTTTGAAGTCAACTATTAGATTCATAAAGATTTTGAATTTTGAATTATATATGACAACTATATTCCATATATTCTACCGGTTAAATCAGTTGTTAAAAAACTGAGGATTGAGTAGGAGCTGTGCCAATTTTGTTCTCCTATACAATACCGTGTTTTTCTAAACAAGCCCTCTTCTGGGGTGAATAAATTCGTTCAAAAAGTAGTGCGTCAGGGCTGGGTTCTAGACGGTCGTTTGGTTTTTCGTATAATTTATGTTTTTTCAAATTACAAACGGCCCTGCTCGACTTTGGCAGAAACTCTAAAATCAAAGCTAATTGCCTTGAAATATGGATTATGTTTCAGTTTCAAGTATACTTTAATTTCGAATTAAATATTTGCTTGAGTGGACCACACCTTCTCCCAGCTTATCAGCAGAAACGCCCATCTTCTATATGTGCGGTATTGTCATCTTGTCTAAAGTACACTCCGCTCCACTTAAATAGCAGATCTTTAAAGAAACACATTTTTGAATAACCTTGCGTAAGCGCCCTTGGGTGTTCTAGCACAAAAAAGTGCGATAACGCCACTGACGAAAGTGAAATAGCGTCCGTGGTTGTTATTGCACTTTTGAAAGAGCGATAACACACGTCATTTCTTAAAACTTTTAAATTAGACTATTATTAATCGAAACAAAATATCGCACTGGGCGTTATTGCATGTACAATCTTGTAAGGCATAGAAGGAAGCATCTCCGATCCTATAAAGTAAATATATTTTTGATCAGTCGGATGAGCTGAGTCGATTTAGCCATGTCCGTCTAACTGTTTCTATGCTATCTCCTCCTCAGTTAAGCTAAATATCTCGAAAACAATTAAATTTAAATATAAAATGTCCTCGACTTATCTGTAGGCCTGTTTATTGGCAGTAATTTCGTATATTACATTTTTAAATCGTTCTAGGATAACGATAAAAAAGGTTATAAATAAAAACAAAAATTTAAAAAATTCATTAAAATTTTTAATCCCAGAAAAATGTGAAAAAAAAGTTGTCTATTGGGAGCCTTATAATATATAGCCAAAATTGCTTTCGACCAGGTGGGTGGCTGAAAAGCATTTTACTTCCTAAACTTCTGTGTTTTTCATCCGATCTTAGTGGGCATTTAAAATTAAATAGATATTAGGCCTAAAATAATATGTTTTAAGTCACAAGGTTCTTACTTTAAAATTGTGGCTCTGACAGTTTTTTGCGGTTTGTGGGGATGAATGGATGGTAATATGGATATACGTATTTTAGAAATTTAACCGACTCGATACCGTCTTCGTACCAGTTAGAGCAAGTTTAAATTTGAAAGCCGACTCAAAGCAGTTTCAAATTGGATCAGAACTGATTAAAAATTTATTAAAAAATCTCTCAAAACAGTAACGAAATATTTTGAATTTTGGTAATGAAATATGGCATAATTATTTGTTGAAACTCACAAACATAATGGACAACATTTCTGGATGATACATAGAAAAAACTGTAATTTAACTGTCTTACTTCCACATAAAATTGTATCATTTGATGTCTGTAAGGTAAAATATCAGATAGTAGTATGTACGTCAGGCCTCATTTTCTATTTTAAAATTCTATTTACCAGCAAATGCGCACAAACATGGTTAACATTATCAATTAGCAGGGCCGAGAAGTAAGTTCCGTGAATTTTCAATTTTATTGCGCAGGTCTAACGCACACATACCTGTTTATGTTTAGTATGTAGAATAGATCAATCGCAATTTGTTTACCCATATTTTTACATCCAATTAGAGTTGATAATATAATAATGGAATTTTCTGCTATCATCCAGACTACAGGCACAGTGCGCTGGACGCGCTCAATGCCAAATATCATGCAAATCAGCTGGGACAGAGTTCACAGCAGGACAGCAATGGTGGCGCCAACTATGTGGAGGAATCCTGGATGTACACATTCTGTTTGAAGTGTCGCGGCGAAGAGCCAAGCTCATCGTGGGAGCCACCCTTCTGGCAGAAGATCTTTCCCTATCCATTGTGTCCAACGTTTAGGACTGTTTCACGTTTGATTTCGATCATTTTAATTGGTAAGTTTAATGGGAAGTAATGAGTTTTTTATTTAAAATTGATGTTGAATTTAATTTTAGGTATTCTCATATGGATATCGGCTTATGTTATCATTGGTAACTCAGCTGCCCCTGGTGGACAGCTTTTTGGTCTTGTTGTGCTGACTGTGGCAGCTAATTTTGGTGGCTATCTGGTATCGTTGACCACATTACCGAGGTTAATTGGTATGCTCCTGGTGGGCATTCTGTTTCAGGTGAGATTTATAAAGCTTTGTTTTGATTATTGACACAAGTACGAGATATCCTTAACAACGAAATTGCGGTACAAAATTTAAAAAAGGGACTTTAAATCAAGCCTGCAATCCTCTAACATTCTGCAGAACTTTTTTGCTTGACTTTGATTGAGGAAGACGCGCACAATTTACTATTAATCAAAGCATTTGATACGTCAATCTATAATCGAATAAACTAGATTTGTAATTGTTATCGACCTCTCATACGGTTTTCAAAAATGCCTGGTCTTTGAAATTGGTATGTAAATAAATAGTAGTATATCGAATTTAAAACATATTTTAAAAACGCATTTTCACAAAATAGAATAGAACAAAAAATGATTTAAGTTCTAATAAAAGTAAATTAGGAAATTTTTTGAGCCAAACACTTTATTCAAACAAAAGCGGTCCGGTTCGGGTTCTAGTTCGAGAGGTCAAAAGTTTAGAAGGTTCGGTTCGTGGTTCGGTTCGAGGAACCCAAAAAATCCGAACCAAACCGGTTCTACAGGGTTCAGTTTTGGACCGAATTGCAGGCTTGCTAAAAATGCAGAAAAGTCTGGTAAAAGAAGAAGAATCGAACTATATTTTCAAGACGTTTGCAATCTTATAAATTTAAGCTCAATAGGCCGATCCACCCAAAGTATATAACAGAAAACGCTATATCGCTATCTCATGGAATAGTGGTAGATTTCTGACATATTTGTAGTTATCCCTTTTTGGTCAATGACTAAGGTTATTCAATTTTTATTTGTGTGATTTTCAATTTATTACTAAACTTACGACAAGAAAATTTTGTTCTTATTTAATATGTATAAATAAATTTGTAATGTGGCCTTGTGTGGCTCAGTGGGTAGCATGTGTTCCTACTGTGTGGGAGGTTTTAGGTTCGATCCCGCCTCGGAACGTCACACAAAAAAGTTGTTTTTTTAATCCTTTTTCACATCCGGTCACTTTGACTAGCTATTGGCGTCAGCTGTTAAGTTGACTAGCCATGGAAAAGCTTCTCAAACTCACCCGTTCGGCTTCGGCGTGGGGTACCCCAATTCTCTTAGGCGAAAATTAATTTTAATTTTTTAGAAATTTGTAATTCACATAAAAACCACTGTGTTTTATATTATTTCGTTATTAAAGTAAGGTCTAATCGATCTTAAAATTGTACCAGATGTGCCTGATATATTTCAAAGCGATCTAAGCTTAATCAAAAAAAATACAATAAACCATCTTAAGCAGGGCTGCAAGCCCAAATCATTTTTTCGGAGGTCCGGTGCGCGAGATTGAACCAAAATTCACCAATGGTTAAGGTTTAGAAATTAAGGTTTCCAAGTTTTTGTGATAAGGTTTTGGTAGGAATCTTTGATCGTCTTTTCAAATTAGTAGAGAAGAGTGATTAAATTGCTAAAAATACAAAAAATACATTAATACAAAAAATGACAGATTTTCTGAATTTTTGTATACTCGAACGTACGAGTTCAATTAAATTTTATAAGTTTTATTTTTTCAAGCAATTTTTGGTCTATACTATTTCTCTTATCAATAAAATGCCCGCTTAACTAAGACTTGTAACTTTTGTTGAACCGAACCGAAAATTTTGGTTCGGAACAGGTTCAGGTTCAGCTATTTTTTTCAAAAAAGGTTCGTTTCAAGGTTCGGTTCACAGTAAAAGAAAAGTGGGAATTCCTGGTAGAAACCAGTATATAATAAAGGAACCGAAATGACCAAAACCGATATTAAATATTTTCGAGAACCAAAAACCGTTTACTGTTATAATTGAATGCAGTAATATATCCTACCAATCAATGAAATGGACTCAAAGATTTTCTATCGAAAATTGAATTTTTAAAATTAAAATTTGAATAAATATCGAAAAATTATATTTTTTTAAATGAATAATATTATAGGCGTGAGGACTTTTCTATTGGGAGATTTCGCATTAATTCTATAATTTAATGAATTCTTAAAAAATTAGACACAACAGAATGTCTTTAATAAATTTGTTCTTCTATCTGCCTGGTGGTAAGATTGCTGTCTCGATCTGAAAAAGTTTGCCTCTTTCCTTCGCTGTAAGAACTTTAACTCGATCCATTTTATATTAAAATAATTGGAAATTGCAAGAGGTAGTGAAATGCTCTTATTATCTTGCACAGCTTATCAGAATCTCAAATTACAGCTTCTGGGACTATTCGAGTAATCGTCTCAAAAATCGGCATAGGGCTAAACTAAAACAAGAAATAAAGCAAATTTGTAAAATTTCAGAAGCCCACTCTTATCTCTTAATTTTTTCTAATGAACTACTCTAAGAAACACAACAAATCAAAGTGTAAAACAAAAAATAATTGAGTCTATTTTATTGATCGGATGTGTAAGAACATTAAGATTTCTCATTTTCACATAAAATTATAAAAAAAGTAAAATTAAAATTGTCCCAATAAATAAAAATAATAAATCACTTTGAGTTCCATTAGTTTCATAAATTTTTTGTTAACAACTGAATTTGTCGAATCTTAAAAAAAAACGTACAAGTACTGGTATACGGAAATTCAAATCTGGATAGGTAAAGACTTTTTATATTATACAGGGTTTGGCTGTGCAGTACTGCATCCCGGTCCTCTTATTGAACATTGATTTCCACAGCCTAACCTAAATCGTCTTTGTTTTTTCTTTGCCCAATTTCAGAACGTTGGCTGGGTGGATCTGGATGGTGATTTTTCCAAAGTGACAGGCCATTTGCGTAAATTTGCTTTAACCATTATCCTAACCCGAGCTGGCCTCGAAATGGAACCGGAAGCTTTCAAGAAGGTATACAAGACGATCCTTAAACTGGGCATAATTCCCTGGATTGTGGAGGCAGTGATCATGGCTGTGATGTCGCATTTCCTTATGGACTTGCCCTGGATCTGGGCTTTCCTGTTGGGTTCCATCATAGCCGCTGTCTCTCCGGCTGTGGTGGTGCCATGTCTCTTCCGTCTACGTACCAAGGGTTATGGTGTGGCCAAGGGTATACCCACTCTGGTTGTGGCAGTGGCTGGTGTAGATGATGCCCTGTCTGTGGCTATATTTGGCATTATCAGCACCGTCATGTTCTCGGACAAGGGATTGGGCTATCAGATTGCCCAGGCTCCGGTTTGCATTATTGGTGGATTGGGATTCGGTGTTGTGTGGGGTGCCTTTGCTCGCATCTTTCCCGAGAAGGGTGATGCCTATGTGGTGCCATTGCGTACTCTGCTGCTCTTCACCGGTGGCCTGATGGCCATCTATGGCAGCGAACATGTGGGCTTCGAGGGAGCCGGACCATTGGCTGTGGTTTTCTCCGCTTTTGTTTCGAATCTGTTTTGGTGCAAGGACGGCTGGGAGGTGGACGATAATCCGGTGTCCACCGCTTTTGAGATATTCTGGATGATTTTCGAGCCCATATTGTTTGGCATTACGGGAGCCACGATCAAAATAAGTGAGCTGGACTCGAATACTGTGTCTATAGGTGCCGCCTGCATCTTTACGGCTGCCTTTGTCCGTATTCTGACCACGGCGGGCATTGCATTTGGCGATCGACTTAACACTAAAGAGAAATTCTTTGTGGGACTCTCCTGGATGGCCAAGGCCACGGTACAGGCTGCCCTGGGACCAGTGGCCCTCAAGCATTTGGACGAGAATTCCACCGAAGATGAGAGGAAATTTGCCACCATTGTCCAGACCATGTGCATCTTTAGTATTGTGCTGACAGCTCCATTGGGTGCCATTTTGATTTCGATAACGGGCTCCAAACTGTTGACGAAAACCAAACAACCGCAGGATCTGTCGGGCTGGCGTCGCAGTCATCGTCCTTCTATACGCGACATAAGCATTATTGATGAGGAGGAGGAACGTGAAGATCCTGAAATACCCAAGGACAAGGAGACGCAGGATAATACGCAAAGTAATGCGCATATCCCTAGCATTTCATACACTTACAACAAGTAGTCAAAGGCGCGGGACTGGTCTTTCCCCCTTCAATTATAATTGTGTTAAATGAAGAAAATTGTTAATAGGTTAAGCACACAAAAACATTCCGAAAAATAAATGTTGAGTAAGTTTAATGTTGATTTATTTATTGAATATTGGAAGAGCGGTGAACATTTCTTTTTAATTTAATATTTTCAGTTTTATTGCATTTTAGATCAGACAGGGGCACGTAGGGGCATTTACCGTTAGGTGTCAACAACAAGCATGTATCGACGATCCTCCGTACAGATGGACCATAATGAGGCTTATAAGCATATGGAACAGTCGGAAGAAGACCTTACCATCGAAACCCTTCAGTTCGGACATAGAAAATTATCGCTGCTGTAGGTGCGAGTTTCGACTAGATATCAGCAAACAGTCATGGACACAATTATGCAAAAAGATTTAAACTGATTCCCTTAGAATATTAAAATGGCTAACAAACTGAACGCAGCAGACTTGATTAGTCGATTGAAATATAGCCAGAAGATGCTTCCTCGTAAACGGCTTTTAATTCTTTAATAACACAAGGCAACATGGTTCAGTTTTTAGAAATAATGTGGGTGATTCTATATGATTTTCGTGTGCTTAACACGAATCTAGTTACCAAACTGATTTATCACGTCAGGATTTAAGCAATTCTGAGCCTATAGTTGGTGAAAAGTGCCTTTATTGAGCATTTTAAGGCATGTTTTGGTCAACCTATACGCTTGTTTTTACAAAATAATTCAAAAATATTTCAAAACATCCACCCCCATTTCATAAGCTGAAAAAAGTTGAATTTTCTTGGCTTGTGTAATATTCAATATACATACACAGAAAAAAAACCCGAGACACTTTGTTGAAAGTATGAATCCCTGATGAAAGTATTAATTAACTATTCCGAAAATTTGGAACTTGTCAAGTAAAATCTGAACTTCAATTAAGCCTTTTCTGATTGATACAATAATTCTAAAATAGTTCCAAGTCTTTCGTACTCGAAACATCAATCCGAAGGGCGGGATCAATTTTTATTAACTCGCATATACACTGATAAAAAAAGTGCATAGTATAATTAAATATTAGTATATTAATTTTGAAAATGCTATTTTTCATATTAGATTCAAATATAAATGACTTAATTTTAACTAAAAACCAGGGACCGAAAATAACAGTTATGGAAGTGAAAAAAATTACTACGAAATATGGATCCCCTGATAAAATGGAGTACATGAATCTTAATAATTTTGAATGGCGAGTCCTTGAATGGGATAAATTTTTATTTGCAATTTTTATCACAAAAAAATTTTGAAATTGTTATATTATAATTTTTAAATAAAAATTTTGTTTTAACAGTTAAATGGTAATTTGTATATAAAAATTTTTGAATAACAGTTAAAACTAATTTTTATTATAAAAATTTAAATTAATTTCTATTTTGTAATTTTTATAATAAAAATTAATTTTTAATTGTTATGAAAATTTTTTATAATAAAAATTTTTATAAAAATTACTAATCTAGTAGGTTTAAGTAAATCTTGTATCCTTCTATCAAAGATATTCTATAATTTAAAACGGCTACTAGATAAGTAATTTTTATAAAAATTTTTATAATAAACATTTTTCATAACAATTAAAAAGTAATCTTTATTATAAAAATTACAAAATAAAAATTAATTTAAATTTTTATAATAAAAATTATTTTTTAACTGTTATTCAAAAATTGTTATATAAAAATTAACATTTAACTGTTAAAACAAAATTTTTATTTTAAAATCATAGAATAACGATTATTTTTAAATTTTTATGTAAAAATTAGAAAATAATTGTTATTTCAAAATTTTTATCCAAAAAGTTATAACAGTTACGGTCCCTGCTAAAAACATATTAGCATTACAGATTTAATATGAAATTTATTAAAATGAAGATGTACGCAAATTTAATTTAATGTTTGTCATATTAAATCTTAAGTTGAGTCATATTTGTTTTTATTATGCACATACTTACAAAAAACATAATTAAAATAAATATGTTTCATATCAAATTTAAACATTTTATTCAACTTAAAATCAAAGATTTTTGAAGTAAATATAAATGTACTATGAAAATATGTAAATCAAATATTTTCCATATTTAATTTTAAATTTGCCCATACTTAAAGTATAAGGTAATCATATTAAAATCAAACATTTACCACTTGATATGAAAAAAACCAGTGGTAAATATGAAATATAGTTAACTTAAATATGAAAAATATTTAATTTGATTTTGATGTTAATTTAATGTACAATTTCAACAACGTTAAAACGAAGTGTTTGACACTTTGCCTGGAAATAGTTAAATCGAACTTTGCTTATATTAAACTTTAAAACGTTTTATATTCAAATCAAACTTTAAATAACTTAAATTTTAAGTAGCGGTGCCCTGCACTCATGCAAACATACATAAACAGAAAAAAAAATGCCGGGATATTTTTAAGACTAAAAAGCTTGATTTGAACCCGACGGAAGGATTGAAATTTTAAGCCCGTTTAGGATTGATTATCCGTGATTGATCCCTTTTGGGATTGTTTTTAATCCAATTCGGGCTTAAATGTCGAGTGAGAGAGCGAACAAGCTGAAAGCAATAGCAAATTTGCTCTCTTGGCTTCTCTCTTTTGTTGTCTGGAGCAAACGCTCTTGTATGTCATTGGGCGCCTAGTCTGGCAAGCGCGCTGTGGTCGAGTGCGCTGAGACGCAGACGTTCTCGTGTTTCAGTCCCCGAGGTCCCGAGTTCGATTCCCAGACAAGGCAAGTTAAAGTAAGTATTTATTAATTTATAATAAATTTCTTCATATTAAAGAAGACTTTAAGTTGAATCCAAATATACAATTATTAATATAATATATAATATATATGCGCAAAAAGTAGTTATAAGAAAAAAAAAAAAAAATCTCTCGGGCGGCTCAGTTTAAGCCATTCCGAGATCAACCCATTAATTTGAGCCCGTTTGGTGTTGAGTTGAGCCCGAATGGTACAGTTTTTTTATACCCTTGCAGAGGGTATATTAAAATTGTCACGATGTTTGTAACGCAGTGAAGGAAGCATTTCCGACCACATAAGATAATTCTTGACAGTGACGAGCTGAGTTCATTTCCGTTTGTCCGTCTCCCCCGCCGTCTGTCCGTCTGTCCGTCTGTTTCATGCTATCTCCTCCCTCAGTTTTAAAGCTATCTTGACCAAACTTTACAAGTCTTTAAAAAAATAACTGTCGATCGGCGATCGTGACTATATCTATAGCTGCCTAGGAACGATCGGTCCAAAACTATTCTATGAGAAAAACTTTTTGTTTTCCATCGACGTCACCAATCGTGGTATATATTAGTTTTATATGCTCCACACAATTCTGAAAAATTATTAAAATCGGACCTAGTATACCCATCTACTACGAAAATTAATTCTAGACTTTTTTTTTTCACTTGTCACCACTCGTGATTCTGCAAAAATTATAAAACCTATTCTTTGAGAATAACTTTTTGTTATCTATGGTAGCGCCTTTCAAAAACTGCAAGGGTATTTAAAACATCGGCGTAGCCGATGTTAGCCTTCTATTTTTTTGTGTATGTTTGCGTAACATACTGCGAATGTGTGTGAGTCAAGAACAATCGAAATGACTGCAAAACAGTATAATTTGATTTGAATATGAAACATATTTATATGTAATATGATATAACTTTAAAACCAATATTAAACATACTAATATTAAAGTTGGCAATAATTAAATTAACTATGGCAGTGTAAGCATTTCACTATGAATCATAGTTTAAGTGAATATGCTTAAACATTTATTTAAATATGCCACCACATTAAATATAACAGTACAACACTTTATATCAACTATGGGCATATTAAATGAAAGTTTTAAGTTGACACACTTTATATTTAATAAAACACACTGTGGTGCAATATTATTGGTAAAAATATTTGAATCTAAGTGTAAATAGTTGGATTTACGTTGTTTTTTTTTTTGAGTGTAGCTCCCAATTTTTTGTTCTGTGTTTACATACATATACGTAGGTTGCTATATATATTTCTGGCCTAATAATGAAAACGCGAATATTTATGATCAAAAATGGTTTTATTGTTTTTCAAAGTATTCTCCAGCAAGATTTATACACTTTTGCATGCGCTCAAACCAATTGTCGAAGCACTTTTTCCACTCCGATAGAGACACCTCCATGGTTTTTGAACTCTTCAAAAGCATCTTCTGTCGATGAAAATCGTTGACCACGCATTTTTCCCTTGATGTGCGGGAATAAAAAGGAGTCATTTGGTGCCAAGTCAGTGCTGTACGGCGGATGACCCATCAATTCGAAGTTTTGGGCGGTCAAAAAGGCGCTGGTGTGAGCTGATGTGTGAGAGCTCGCATTGTCATGGTGCACAATGATCTGTCTTCTCTTGTTCGTTTTTCGAATTTCTCCGAAGACTTCAGACAAACAAATTGTGGTGTACAACTCAGAATTTGTAATTATTTCTAAAACATTTTCAAAAAATTGGAGCCGGTCCTAAATTACCCTGTTGAACTACAAAGACATGCTTTAGCTCATTTTAAAGCTACATGAATTCTCTTTCATCGTCCCTTTGAAATTTTTCAAATATCTCTTTCTTAAGGCTAGTATCCACCACTGCGGAAAATTCCTGTCAGGAATTTACTATTTATTAAAAGTGTGTGGAACTCAACTAAAACAGTGTGATCAGAAACGGTAAAAAAGACCAAGAAAGTAAAAAAGGCCTAAACGGTGCAAGGTCACACATTAATCTGTTGTGTTTTGTAAGGCGCTTTAATTTAAATAAATTAAAATTATGAACGATTCAATTCGGCCTAGCGACTGCATCCCACATATGTGCAGCCTTTGTAGGAGGATGTAGCATCAGAAACCGTAGACAGATATGGCCTCTTTAGCCACATTGTTATCTTGGAAAAAAGCCATAGAAAGCCGTAAGGCTCTAGATAATATCCAAAGTAGGAAGTATGTAGATGTGTGCACGGGCCGAGTAAATCGATCCGGGCTTATTACGGGCCTGGGCCAAACCACAAAACGACGAAGCCCAAAAAATACCCGGCCCTCTAGTGATATCCAATTAAAGCCATTCGTGGTCGTATACCCCAAAGGAATACCCCTAATATATTCAAAATAATACTAAGAACTTTGTCAACTGTAAAGCCAAGTATCTTGGCAAGATGAATTTGCTGGTGTGCAGCAATAGTAAAATATCAAATTATTTGATATAAGATAACGATATAAACATTCTCCATTGTTTGCTCTCCAACGTTGGAAATCCTCAATTCATTTTTATTGTTTTGCACCCAGCATTTGCCTCCATCTTTTCGCCCATCACGTAAAAAATTAATTGTAGAAAATATATTCCTGTGTTGTGCGTCAGAATTTTTAGCATCCTCACACGCAAACGATAGGCCAACTATCGATAACAAACTGTGGATTTCGTTCATGTTGCTGGATACCAATGACAGGAAAAGGTAAACAAAAAATTCCTGGCACAGTTTTTATACCCTTGCAGAGGGTATATTAAAATTGTCACGATGTTTGTAACGCATAGAAGGAAGCATTTCCGAATACATAAAGTATATATATTCTTGATCAGCATGACGAGCTGAGTTCATTTCCGTTTGTCCGTCTGTCCGTCCGTCCGTCTGTTTCTATGCTATCTCCTCCCTCAGTTTTAAAGCTATCTTGACCAAACTTTGCAAAAAGTCTTTAAATACAAATACGCTGCACATTTGTCGGAATCGGCCGAATCGGATGACTATATCATATAGCTGCCATAGGAACGATCGGTCCAAAAACTAGTTCTAGTGAGAAAAACTTTTTTGTTTTCCATCGTAGCGTCACCAATCGAGGTGTATATAAGTTTTATATGCGTCCACACAATTCTGGAAAAATTTATCGAAATCGGATGACTATAGCATATAGCTGCCATATAAACGGTCGGTCCAAAAACTAGTTCTAGTGAGAAAAACTTTTTTGTTTTCCATCGTAGCGTCACCAATCGTGGTATATATTAGTTTTATATGCTTCCACACAATTCTGGAAAAATGTATCAAAATCGGATGACTATAGCATATAGCTGCCAAAGGAACGATCGGTCTAAAAACTAATTCTTATAAGAAAAACTTTTTTGTTATCTATGGTAGCGCCTTTCAAAAACTGCAAGGGTATTTAAAACATCGGCGTAGCCGATGTTAGCCTTCTATTTTTTTTATATGAAGTATGCCAGGAATTTTTTGTTTTCGCAGTGCTGGATACCCGGCTTACCTAAAAAAAATTTTTTTTCATTTGTAAAATTTTGTATTTTTTACATTTGTGTTTTTTTATCAAGCAGTAAACAAAATTTTTGTGCATTTTACGAACTCAGCTTAATACCCAAAGGTCACAATAAATGTATAATCATTTATTTTTACAGTGGATACAAAACTTAATTTTTCGAACATAGTGGCACCCTGCAAATTGTGTATGCTTATTGACTAACGAGAACTTATTGCTAACTTTAAATTGATTTTATAATTAATTCTTATTCATACAAATAAAAGTGTTGAAAGGAAAAATAAACGTCAAGGTTGTAGAAACTATTTGAATAAGATTATGTTGACATTTTCATGAGGGATGTACAGGAAATGTCTAGATGCTGGATGATTGTAAGGCTGTTTCGCTCAATTTAAATAGAAAGTAGAGTTTTTTGAAAGGACTGCAAAATACTGGGTGGGATAAAAAGTAGCAGTGCGCAGCTATCGCAAAAAAAATTATGTTGCCTTATAGTCTATACAAATTATGTTTTGACAGCTGATTGTGGTTGAGAATAGTTATATTTTTCATACTTAACATGATGCCAAACACGTCAAACACAATCAGCTGTCAAAACACCTAGTATGCTTTTTAGCATTAGTTTTTTTAGAGATAGTCACTCTTTTAAAAGAATCCTCAGTGTTTTCTGCCGAAAACAAAATAATGCGGAAATTATTTGTACGCTGTAATTATTTACTATTTTATACTATACAAAAAAAAACCATTTGGAATGGATATGGACATATCCATTTTGAGGATATTTAAATATATATCCTTTTAAAATTTACACATCCTTTTTTGTATTTTTCACTGAAAACCTAAGATAAATTTAACATTAATTAATCTCATGGATGAAAAAAATTGATATGGACATATCCAGTCCAAATGGATATAAAAAAAATATCCAATAGATCATCAAAAAATATCGCTTTTCTTTCTGTGTATTTACTCATGGATTTGTTTATACAATTCATCTATATTAATTTCTTTTTGATACAATTTTATTCTTAATAAGTCTTCTAGGTGCTGATCCATCAATCGATTTTTGCTGTCATTTTTAATTACTTTCATTGCGCAAAATGTAGATTCGCACATGTAGGTGCTAGAAAACATGGAACAAAGTCTTAAAATGTGTTTTCTAGTAATGGGATATTTTTCAGCAGGCAGCTCTTTCCAAAATCTAAACCACTCCCAATGGGCAGCATTAAATCACATTTCATTTTTGCAAGTTCTGCCTGTACATCAGTCGGCAAATCTGCGCAAGGAATATCAAGAGGATTTTCATACAGCGCAACGAGCCATTCCACTTGCTGAACATTATTAAATCTCGCCTCGATTTCATCCAAAAGAATGGTAATTGTCATTTCATATTCTTTCAGGCGACTATCATCTCGATATATGTTGTATTTCCTTTGGGTTCTTTTTAAATTTGACAAATCTCGGCTTATAATTTGTTCTTTTAGAATTTGCATCTTACGGGTTAAGTTCTTTACGCACCCAATGAGATCAGATATGTTTTTGTTACGGCCCAGCAACTGGAAATCCAATTGGTTTATAAATATCACAATATCTGTCAAAAACGCCAAGTCCATTATAAACGTGGGACTTTTAAGGGAACCTAATAACTTTTGGTCTGTTGGCAAATTTTCTATTTCCAAATAGCTGACAACTTCCTCTCGCAGGTTATATAGACGTTTCAGGCTTCTGGCTCGTTTCAGCCATTTGATTTCCGAAAATAAACACAAATCGCCATAGTCAGCTTTAATCTCCTCCAGAAATTCGGTAAACTTTCTATGCGACAGTTCATCGTGGCCGCCCTTAATGCGATTTATGGTTTCAATCGCTACAGTCATTGCTCCAGTAAATCCAAACATTTTGGTAAACAATCCTTGCTGATGAACGAAGCAGTGGAATGTCGGCACATTTGCAATATTTCTCTTCAAATGATTGGCAAATCCCTCCATTCTTCCAGTATTTTTTCCAGCACCATCCGTACACACCGACGCTAGCTTTTCAATACCAAAAGGACTTAGTACATGATCTTGAACAGCATCAAAGGTACTTTTTCCATTGACTTGAAAGGAATGCAAAGTTAAAAATTCGTCGCACGTTCTAAATTTATCGTCTATGGTTCGCACACATATGATCAGTTGGCTTAGGTTACTTATATCCACGCATTCTTGTAGCCCAATTGAAAAATATACACAATTTTGAAGTCTTTGCTTGGTTTCGCCCAATAAATATTTAGCAATTACTTCTGTCCGGCGTGCAATCGTATTAACATTCAGTGGAATTTGCTCAATCAAGCTGTAAAAATGTTGGGATTCTTGTCCGAAAATGCGTAAAACATCAAGACACAATTGCTTGAAAAAAATGCCATCTATTAAGGGACGACCTTTTTTCGCCAACGCCAATGAAATGGCAAATGAAGCTTTTTTTTGACAGTCAATATCGGGTATCGCATTATCGTCGGTTCTCATCCTTTTCAACGAGTTGCGAATTATTGCGTATTTCAGTTCGAAATCTTTTTTTAAGTTCGAGTGAACTTCAATTCTCTCATCTCCAACTAGGCTATGCAAATCTTTATGACATCCATAGTGTCGGGCTAAATTATATCTATTACTTTTTTTAACGATGCGATTGCAATAAAGGCATTCGGCATCATTTGTAAGATTTAAGGCAAAAAAGAATTCAAATTCCCACGCAGCGTCCCACATTTTTTTTCTCTAACGTTTAACACCTACTAAGATCAATGGCTAAGTCAATAATCAATTTTCATCGTCTCAATGTTCCAAGTTCGATTCGCGTCGGTGTAAATACCATATAATTCCGCTATTATGGGCAAGTCTTATCTGGTAGATACTGATGAAAAAGATTGAAGTATTTCCTTCAATTGATGGGCAGCTTTGAACAGACGAGTCACAGGCCCTTTTGTCCGTTTGGTAGTTAAAGGTGTTAAGCCAAAAGCCTGAGAGGGAAAAAAGAGATTAAATAATTTCAAAATATTTGTTGTTACTTACCCAAAGCTAGTTTCAGGTTGTCTTTAAATTGAAGACTTCAGAACGGCAGAGTTCAAATGTCTCCAAATAAGTGGCATGGGTTTCTCCAGCAGCATTGATATCTCTATATCGTTAGAATGGATTGGTTTAATCTCAAAATTAACAAGTAAGAAAGTCGGTCAAGCCCGACAGTAATATACTCTGTTCCTGTTTGTTAATAACTGATAACTTTAAAGTGTGGGGTCACACAAGCTGTGCAAGTGCTGCCCATCACGATTGATAGTGCTGCCCAGAGTAATTACTTGATTTGCTTATAACTCGAATATCGTTCATCTGATCTGGAAACGGTGTATGGTAGATCGATAAGTAATGACGATTAAAATATATGCCTAAAAGGTTCAAACAATCTGTCTTTAAAATTGTGGAAGATATGAGAATTTTTTCAAATTGTGGGGGTGGCAACTCTACCATCGTTCATTTGATCGGAAAACGATGTATGGGTGTTCGATAAGTAATGATGAGTAGAATATATGTCTAGAAGGTTCGAACAACCTAACTCCAAAATTGTGGAAGATCTGAGGATTTTTTTTTAATTTTCGGGGGAGGCGTGACAAAAATCAAAACTAAACTTGATCTGCCTGCAAGTATAAGAATTATATGTTCCATACACTTCAAACCTCTATCTCTTACCATATCTGAGATCTCTTACGGACAGACGGACATGGCTATATCGACTGGGCTGTTGATGCTGATCAAGAATATAAATACTTTATAGGGTCGGAGATGCTTCCTTCTTGCTGTTACATACACCAACTCACAGCAAAGGTGGTCAGAGAGCGCATCAGATAAATTCCAATATTTGCACGTGATATATGGTTCATGATAGAGTTTTTTTACAACCCAGATTGAGCAATGCATAGAAATGAGTTGATAGTACTCATTATAGGCAAGGCACAGGCATCGGAAGGGATCATGATGAGCATAATTCGTTAGGCGAGGCGGAAGGTAAATAGGAGTATAGTGGCGAGTTAATATAGGAGGCACAGCTAAATTAATAAAGCTTAAAAGACCAATGGAGTCAATTTCCCCAGACAAAAGCTTGTGGAAGAAGGTAGGTCAATCAGATGTAATCTCTGTTCATACGGAGGTAGGTGCCTACTTGAATCCCAGTTTAGGCCACGAACGGCAAAAAGCAGAAACTGCTTCTGAACTGATTCTATTTGATCCTGGTAAGTAAGATACTGCGGAGACCAGAGACATGATCAATATTCCAGGTTAGGACAAACCAGCGAAGTGTAGAGTTGTTTGGTGATGTAGGGTTCATTGAATTCTTTGGACCATCTCTTGATAAAACCAAGCACACTTTTGGCCTTTTAACTACGGTACAGAGTATAAAAATGGAGAAGTCGGTATACTCAGGTCAACTTGAATTTTCTGTGCACTTACCTGAGAAAGGGCAAATTATCCAGAGTTGTTCAAAGAAAATTACAGAAGTATGATTCTCTCGTAAAGAAGGTACAGAACCACGCATCAAGAGCCTCTGTACAGCCTGGATGTTTGATCAGCAAAAAGAGCGACGAAATTGGCTACATAAGACAGACTAATCAGGGTTCAGTTATTTAATCCGGAGCCACAACAAGTCATTATTTCATGGTGTCCATCTCAAGACCAGTATAGTATCCGGACCATTCAATCGTCTCTCATAAGCCAGTCGAGTCGACCGTAGTAGGCCGCTTCCAGTGTTGTGATTACTTCAGCAGCTCTTTGGCTGGCGGACAAGTCAAAGTGGCTACTTTGAGACGTTAAAAGATCAATTGGTTACCTCTTACAAGATTCTGTAGCTGGCTCCACAATTTTTGGTAGCAATAATAAAAAGGCGTCCCTTGCGTTGTAAATATTGCGCGAGTTTAATAATACTTAGTGATGTCAAATGAACGCAACAGCTGTCGTCGATAGCAGGACAATCGATAAGTATGTCAGCCGATTAATTATCGAATAGTATTAAGTGATGGGTGTAGCAGCGTGACACAAGCAGGCACGATATAACAAAAAATATACAGAGTGACACGGAAATCTCTAGGGACTTATATTTTGAAATAAAATTATATAATTTGATGTTTTAAGTGGCAAGTAAATGTTAATGCCCATACGACACTTACTTACTTGCTCACTGACTGGAAGTTAGAAAAGTACAGGAATAGAAAAGAGAGATAAGAATTGTCAAAAATTTATTTCAAGCTGTGAACTGACTAAAGGCGTACTCACACGATGTGGCAGTTTGCCATAGATGAAGCAGTCCTATGTGGCACTCACTGGTAAACACAGATATGGGCATTGCCGCAGAGAAGTCTACCATGACCGAAAAATTAAAAGATAATTTATAGTTGTTTCTTACTTGATTAAGAAAAGGTACATATACAAAATTATTTTAATTAAAGAGTTAAAAGCTTTCCTTACCAGCGATGGCGATATAACTGGCTAGAAAGTTCAAATTCACGTTTGGGCCAGCCTTCCAGAGCATTTTCTCTTTTCGATTTACAGTTTTAAGAGTCATTGAGCAATTCCACTCTTTTCGCTAAACTTTAGCTAATAAAAATATAATGAGAATACATTTTGAAATTTCGTGAATAGGCACTAGAACTTTCAATCCATATGAGGCTTATAATTTGAATTTCGAGCCGTATAGTTTTTTATTAATTTTTTATAAACCAAAAAAACCAGAAATGTTCTGAATATTAAGACAATAAAGGATTAAAATTTAAGAAGGGTATTTACTTGTTACTTAGAAAGTATAGTAAAGTATAATATTGTTCGCTTCATTATATAAACTTTTTAGTTCGTCTGTTTTTTAGGACACCTTTTTGAAACCAAAGCTCATTTAATGCCTTTAAACCAGTAAAAATTTTTAATATAATCTATACTTAAGTCCTATTAATTAGTCAAATTAGTTTATGCAAATAATCGCAAATTTAACAACAAAAAATATGCTGAATATAGAAAATAGGTCATAGAATTAGCAAAAGGCATCCAAGAACTGCATCAAACATCATTGTTTAAAAATTTGTCAAAAAAGTTCAAAATTTCGACAACTGGAAAATCTCTCGTAATTAACAAATTAGTATTACAAATTAATATCAAATCAAGCGTTAAGCCCATTTCGCTAAAAAAAAACCTTATACCACGCTTTCACATTTAAAATTTTAAATAGTCCGCTCAACTTTTGTTACGCATCGTGAACGCAAGCGTTACGTATGGCGCTACGTCACTATTCGATAGTCGTTAGTCGAATCGACACTCTTTGATTCAGCTCATCTCTAGCGTCATTCCAATTATCAAAATAATTTTTGCCAATCAAAACAACAGTAAGAAAAATAAGTAACAAATGCGTAAGAAATTCAAATATTCGAGCCGTATTCATGCAAAATGAGTGCGTACAATCGAAAAGCAATGATGAAACGGCAGAGTACACTGCAGGGCTCGTTTGATAGCGAAATGGACGATGAATCTGGTTACTTGTCCTTTCGGGCGATGCACAACTCGACTGCCGAGGAGACGCCATTTTCAAAAGACGAGGAGTCGGAGAATTGTCCCAATGCGTTTAATCAGTGCTGGGCATCCACACAGTTTCAGAGCCCGGGCGGGAATGAGTTCGAGGATGTGGATGAGGCTGCCTGCAAGTCGCCCAGTTCGCATCAGATGCACCAGGCCACCAAGCGTAGAAAGAACCACTTTCAGGCCACGCACACCAGTCCCAAGAAGTCCAAGAAGAAACTATTTCCGCAGAGCGTGGAGTCGCAAATTCGACGCACACGCTATTTCCATGGCCTGGAGCACTTGGATATTATTAGTATGCTGTCCCATACCCTACCCGCCATGGACTGCATATTGAGCCGGGTCGATCCCCAAACGCTGGACGTAATGACCCAAGTATCGAACAACTGGCGACTGGCTCTCTACAAAATCCCCGCCGCTGTGGAACGCCTACAGAATCATCGTTTCAAAATGAGTTTAACCAAAGAGAATCCCCGTCTGATCAAAAAGGGAAGCGTGCTGTCCCGCAAGCATTCGGTTGTGCCATTACAGATATCAAATTTTCACAATTCCCAAGAATTTTCAGCTATGTCAGAATATTCCAGTGTCCAGTCCCTAGATAAGGTGGAGGGCAATGGTCTGCTGATAGAGCAAGCAGAAAGGATCAAGTGTCCACGCTGCGGCATATCCAGCAAAGTGTACCTCGGCGAGGTGTCAGCAGGAGGAGGAGGAGGAGGCGGAAGATTTGTTAAAGCTGGCGCCTCCCACTTTCTATCACGGACCTTACCGCTTTCTAACGAAACAGCTTTTGCTCCGCCGCCATCGACCTTCACTCGATATCACTCCATGGACCTGGAGGAGGCCAACCATAATCGATCCACCTCCAACAATACCTACAAGTTCGCCGAATGCACGCGTTTAACCTGCAAATTCCGTTTCTGTACGAATTGCTATTGCACGCCGCATCCGGGCGAGAGATGTCTGGTCACCGAACTGGGCACACCCTCCAAGGTCATGATGCCCACTGAAAAATTCACCCCACCGAAGCAACACTCTCAGAAATACAATTCCAAACTCAGTCGCAAAAACTCACTGAAGCGTTTGTGCTTTTAAATAACTGAAAACATTATTTTAATTTTAGTATTAACCGAGGAACATCTCTGTCTAAATCTCATCATTCATGTATTATGATAATCATCATCATTATTATTATTATTATGTTTTACTATGTTCATAATTCCATTTTGTCCAGACACGTTTAATCATCGATTTACTTGTACTTTTTTAACGCTGCTAACTCAAAAAACAAACAACATTCTACACAAAAAAAAAAAACAAACGAAAACTGTACCTCTGTGAGATTAAGTAGACACTTAAGTATTGTTTACAATTTTATTAAAATAAATCAAAGAACAAATTTTTATAAAAATATAATAAAAATACGAATATTTGTATACCACACCTTATGTCTGTTTTCCAAACCAAGCAAGCTAGAGACATAATTTTTTTTTTTTTAAAATTAAGGGTCATTGAATTGTTGCAGTATATCCAGCAGAAAGACTTAGGGACAAAGTTTTAAGTATTAACAAAAAATTATTTACCAAAAAGCGAACAAATTTGGGGTCCTAATTTTTCGCCACTTGAATAGAATACGTAGGTTGCTATATATATTTCTGGCCTAATAATGAAAACGCGAATATTTATGATCAAAAATGGATTTATTGTTTTTCAAAGTATTCTCCAGGAAGATTTATACAGTTTTGCATGCGCTCAAACCAATTGTCGAAGCACTTTTTCCACTCCGATTGACAAACATGGTTTTTGAACTCTTCAACAGCATCTTCGAAAGTCGTTGACCACGCATTTTTCCCTTGATGTGTGATAATAAAAAGAAGTCATTGGGTGCCAAGTCAGGGCTGTACGGCGGATGACCCATCAATTCGAGGTTTTGGGCGGACAAAAAGGCGCTGGTGTGAGCTGATGTGTGAGATCTGTCTTCTCTTGTTCGTTTTTCGAATTTCTCTGAAGACTTCAGGCAAACAAATTGTGGTGTAGCACTCAGAATTGACCGTCCTACGTTGCTCAAGTGGAACAGTCGCCACATAACCAGTTTTACCGAAGAAACAGGCGACCATTTGCTTCGATCCTTTTTTTGAGCGATTGTCAAATTGTGCGGGATCCAACGAGAACAAACCTTTTTTACGCCCAGGTGTTCATGCAATATCGAATGTATGCTGGTGCCCAAGGATGCCTCTATCTCACGGTATGTCACATGACGGTCTTGCATTATCAGTTCACGCACGGCATCAATGTTTTCTGACACAACGACTGTTTTTGGACGACCTTCGTCTTCGAGCGAGCGACGCGTCGCCCGCGATTAAGTTCGTTAAACCAATTTTTCACAGTGCTACAGGATGGTGCTTCATCGCCTATTTTGTGTCATTTTAAGTCAAATTCATATTATTTTCAAGGCAAAAAATTGTCATTTTCTGTCTATGTCGGAACCGGCCGGATCGGATGACTATATCATATAGCTGCCATAGGAACGATCGGTGTAGCGTCACTTATCTTCGTATATCTTAGTTTCATATGCTTCGATATAACTACGAAAAAATTTATCAAAATCGGATCACTATAGCATATAGCTGCCATAGAAAAGGTCAGTCAAAACCCTAGATTCCAATCTTGGTATATATTAGTTTAAAATCTTCCACTTGATTCTGGAAAAATTTATCAGAATCGGATGACTATAGGAAATAGCTGCCATAGGACCGATCGGTCGAAAAATGTGTTTTACTAAGAAAAGTTTTTTTTTATGGTAACGTGATCAAATTTTGATTCTCAATGATTTTGAATTTATAAATATCTGATATATTCTATGTATTTTCTACCGGTTAAATCAGTTGGAGTGAATATTTGCAAGTGTAGTCGAATTTAGCTTTGCCTTCTCGTTATTAATATATTGAAACAAAACATTCTTAAAATTTGGAAATAATATTTCTAAATTTGTGAGCGAAATTTGATTTAAATCAAGAAATATCATTTCTAAAATTTATATTACCATTTTTCTAACATTTCGATATGTAGAGCAGGATTTTTCTAAGACTTAGAATTCCTTTACATTTAATTAGAGGGATTATTTACATAAGAAAAGTTTTTCACATTTTTTTATATATTATTTATCTTAAAAGTAATTTGATCCTCATTTTCTTTAAGGCCGAGTTTATAAAATCTACGACTTTTTTTTCTGAGTCTATTTATTGCTATTTTACCGGTGGAAATATATATTTGAAATAATCATAAATAAATGAAATAAATAATAACAAAACGTAATAATACCGGTTCCTAATATAACCGTTAACGGTTTTCGGTTCTCAAATAATTTGTCAGAATTGGCAGATTTATGCAGATATGGTTTTTAACATCTCGGAGCTGCAGAAAAGGTACTTACAGTGGCATCACCAGAGGTCGCGGCGACTAAACCGTATATAAAGAGCCAAAATGTAAAGCTATTAAGGTGACCGATTTACTCATTGCATTTGAACACACTAAAAAAAAATGTTCTACCTAGATTTTACGAAATTGTGTGCCTGAAATGAAAAAATGGACTAAAATTGAATTATTTAGGTAATTTTTTACCTTAACAGCTCAAATGTGGACTATAACATAAGCATTTAGGCAACAAAATTTAGGCTCTGCTAAGCCTAAAGTTAAGGACCATTTTCCTAAAGACATGCAATGTTAGACAATAAAAAGTGTGATGTGTAATCAAGGTAAAAAACCAAGAAGGCTTTGAAATGAAACTTGGTATTTCAAAGGTTCGACTTGGTAAACAATAAATATAAATACAAAATTGTTTAGTTGTAGTCGAACTGCTAGAGTGAGCACATCTGAAAAATAAATAAAATAATAAAAATAACGAAATAACGGGTTTTATTGTATTACGAAATTGAAAGTTTCGGCTCTTACAATTTATTAAATATTGATGAATTAGTTAACCCACTAATTCATATGTATAGTATAACAGATAAGACATATGCTAAACCCAAATTATTTTAAGAATTCTATATATATATGCCAATAATATATGTATTTATATAAATATAAAACTGAATAAAAACTAATTAAATATGCAATTTTTGTAAAAAAAACGTGTTTTTATTGAAGATATAATTTTTGTTAATTCTACCTTTATCCAAGCAAATATAATACCTAAAAATTTATATATTGGTAATCTCAATCTTAGAACATATCATCCCCTAAAATTTAGTCAATTTGTACCTCAATTTTTGGACTAAAAATAGCCTAAAATTTTGGGTAATTCTTACCTTAAGCCAAGCAAATATAGTACCTAAAAATTTTTATATATATTACCTCAATTCTAGGACATATCATGCCTTAAAATTATGGCAATTTGTACCTCAAATTTAGCACGTAAAGTGCCTAAACATTTTAGGGTTGGAATTACCTAAAATTTAGGATCCGATGACCTTGGCGCCTTTTTTAGGTAATTTTTCCTAAATTTTTTGACTTTTTAGGCAATATTTTTTTTTGAGTGCATCATCGAAAATGTCTGGGGATGTCTTGACACGTCAAGTATATGGATCAGGACAACAATATTTAGTTGTACCTGAACTAACCAAGGCATAGTATCTGTTTAAAACTCGATCTCTTTACATTATTTGGGCATCGTGTAAATATATATATTTTATATGACAAATTCTTTTAGTTTACTTTCCTCTAAATATTTGTTCAATTAATGTGATGTTTTTTTTTTAGCTGGTAAGCAACCACCATAATCAAGCCTAGGACAGGGACAATATATCATTGCCGAAAAAGCAACATATGTCCAAAAAGCGGTGACCCTCATTTAGGGGGGTGAACGGTGTGAAAAAGTCATGAAACAAATCGAAACTTGTTAAATGGAAATCAATTACCTTTTTCTTTTTGTGTTTAAAATAATAGTTTCTGGCCATGCATTCTTTATATGTATGTATGTGCGGCACGTTTCCCGCTAATATACAAAATGAAAGTCAAGTTTTTAAATCATTTATCTTGTTTTTCCATTTCCAGACAGAAAAGTAAGGAAAAATGACAGAGGCACGAGTTGAAATGAGGCCGCTAAATGAAATTGGCAAGCAAGAATCGCGCATGTTGTGAATGCCAAATGAGCTGTGACAATGACACCCTCCCGAACTGGACAGGGACACCTTTAACCTTTTTTTTTGTTTTTTTTTTTGGTTGTACCCTTTTGTCATATTATTCAAATTGAAACCATTTTTGAGTGTACTTTTCACATTTTTTAAGTGAAATTAATTCTAGAAAAAAAAAAACATAAGAAATGACCCACTAGTACCCTACTCCTTGTTACTTCTTTGACAAATTGTAGTTGGACAAGTGAAATTAAAAAATAAAAGAAATGTCTTGATGTTGGAGGAAGTTTCTAATATGCTAATTGAAATTACAAAAATGTCACGTTTTTTTTTTTGCACATCTGAGATCTGCCATTTGTCATGAATGCGTATACGCACGTGTCCTTAAAATAATTCCATTGATTGATGCCAGTTGAAAAATTTTTGCAATTGCAAATCCATCAATCTATTCGCGAATTTTCTGGAGTGCATTGTCACACAAGCATTAAAATTAAAGGTATTCAATTTTGCAATAAAAATATGTATTCCGTAAAAATAAAACCAAGTACTACATAAATATGTCAACATCTATATTCTTCAGAAGCTGCTTTAGAAATCAATGATATTATCATGGGTGAAAGACTTCGTCTGTAGTAATGATCCAGTTCTTTGAAATATTTACTGCATAATGAACTAAATTAATCATGTGGCGGGGATAATGTGTATAATTTGGAAAGGATTCCGGGTTAGAAAATTATACATGTTAAATGATTACCACTTTTGATTTTTTTTGCAATATTATATTCAAATTAATATACATTAAAGTTAAAAAATGTTTGTTTGAATATTTGATATATTGCTTGATTGTTCCTTATAAAATTTTTATAGTATATTTATATCGTTTGGGAAAGAGTCATATCCTATATTTAATCTATGAAATTTATGCTTTCTACATTTTGCAAAATCAAAAGTGTCTTTTGTAAATTCACAAAATGAACAGCTGACTGTGTTAACACTCGGGTCTGGCAACATTACGTTTGCTGCTCGTCACCATGTCAGGAATGAAAGACGAATTTATTGTAAACTTTCGTGTCTAATAGCCTATTTCCACTGGCACATATATGTACATTCGAAATTTTTACATTTCGATTTTTAACCATTAAATTCGCGTTTTTTTCAACAAGTGCGACGTCAATGCAAACATAGTTGCTAAATTTACCCAAAGATTGGTTAACTTTCACTTATCGGCTTAGAATGTATATTTGCTTTGGATTTTTAATATTTTCAAATGTACATATATGTGCCAGTGCAAATAGGCTATAAGTCGAATTCAGAAAACTTTGTTAATGCATGAATTTTCGGACCCATTATATGAAATGATTGTGCAAACTGATATAAGAATGACCCATTTTTATACCCGTTACTCGTAGAGTAAAAAGGGTATACTAAGTTCGTGCAAATGTATGTAACAGGCAGAAGGAAGCATTTCCGACCCCATAAAGTATATATATTCTTGATCAGCATCAATAGCCGAGTCGATATAGACATGTCCGTCTGTCTGTCTGTCCGTCCGTCCGTCTGTCTGTATGAACACCTAGATCTCAGAGACTATAAGAGCTCGAACTACCATATTTTCAGTGTAGACTTGTATCTTCTGCACGCAGATCAAATTTTTTTTAAAATTTTCCCCCCCCCCCCCCCCCCCCCCCAATAAAAAAAAAAAAAAATCTCCAACAATTTTGAAAATAGATTGTTCAAACCTTCAAGACAAATATTTTAATCATACGTGCAGATCAAGTTTTCTACACTGAAAATATGGTAGTTCGAGCTCTTATAGTCTCTGAGATCTAGGTGTTCATACAGACAGACGGACAGACGGACAGACGGACATGTCTATATCGACTCGGCTATTGATGCTGATCAAGAATATATATACTTTATGGGGTCGGAAATGCTTCCTTCTGCCTGTTACATACATTTGCACGAACTTAGTATACCCTTTTTACTCTACGAGTAACGGGTATAAAAATAGAAGGCCAACAACGGCTACGCCGATGTTTTAAATACCCTTGCAGTTTTCGAAAGGCGCTACCATTGATAACAAAAAAGTTTTTCTCAGGAGAATTAGTTTTTAGACCGATCGTTCCAATGGCAGCTATATGCTATAGTCATCCGATTTTGATAAATTTTTCCAGAATTGTGTGGAAGTATATGAAACTAATATATACCACGATTGGTGATGCCACGATGAAAAACAAAAAAGTTTTTCTCATTAGAACTAGTTTTTGGACCGATCGTTCCTATGGCAGCTATATGATATAGTTATCCGATCCGGCCGATTCCGACAAATGTGCAGCGTATTTGTATTTAAAGACTTTTTGCGAAGTTTGGTCAAGATAACTTCAAAACTGAGGGAGGAGATAGCGTAGAAACAAACGGACAGACGAACGGACAGACGGACAGCCGGAAATGAACTCAGCTCGTCATGCTGATCAAGAATATATATACTTTATGTGGTCGGAAATGCTTCCTTCACTGCGTTACAAACATCGTGACAATTTTAATATACCCTCTGCAAGGGTATAATAATTTTAATTTAATAAATAATTTTAATTTTAATTTAAAAATAAAAATAGAAAAATTCGAATAACCGATTTACCTTACCTTTCGTAAATAAGAAGTAGTTCGGTTCGGTGGTTCACTGAGTTCTTAGACCACTGGTTCGGTTCATAATATGGTTTTTGCAACAATCCGAAACGCGGTTTTGGTTCGGTTCAATAGTTCAAGGTTAATATAGTATCACACCTTTTCACTAATGCGAATTTCCGAACTTTCTAAAACGAAACTTACCATATTTCTATTTGATTTTTAAATCTATTTCTTAAGATGCATTCAAATAACTTCGATTCCAAATCTTAATATATTAATTATATAGACAGAAATGAGGTACCGTCCATATAACAAATTTTTGCCTGACTGATCTAAAAAGACGAATTTGAAGGCGGCGTCCAAAAGTTGATGGACAAATTAAATATATATTATATATATAAAAATTAATAATTTTTTTTACAAATATTTTTTTAAATCTTTTTACATTTTTTTCAAAATAAATATCTGTCGGTGCTTTATTTAACCTGTGACTTATATTTGGTACATACATAAATTGGTACACGGTATAAGAAGCATTTTCTCGGAGAGTGATGCATGATTGTTTTTATTACCCACTAACCTAGCCACATACTTATTGATATATCTGAAAATATGTGCAAGCATATGCAAGTCAAACTAAGTATATCCCTCCCACATCTGCCTCAAATGAATTTATGTTTACCTAGAAATTGATATCAAACTGATTAATTTGAGTTTATACACCCGAAACGACAAAACGACAAAATGTCCCAAAAATGACGAATGAAGGGCAAACGGGAAAATAAGCAGAATAGAAAAATGAACGTCAATATTTGCACACAATCCGTACATATGCTCTAATTATTATCCTTTTAGCCTGTGGGCAGTGCCCACCCTTGCCCTCTGATCAAACACGCTTCGGTATCGTATCCAACTAATTATGGTAATTTCCTACCGGAATGTCAACAAATATTTTGTAGCCGCGACTCACGTAAGACCTTACACGTCCAACCTCTTGACAAACGATGTTTACCTGAGGTGAAATGGTCTGGTTATTTTTAACCAACCCACAGGACACTGGGACAGGGACACTGGCCCCATTGGGTGTGCAAAGAAAAGAGTGGTAACTGGAACTGAGAAACCCAATTCGCTTGATTGTGTTTGATTTTGGCCGCGTGTTTTGTATTTTTTTTTATGCCCTGTTGCCTGGTAATTCATTTTTAGCCAATAAATCGCTCGTAGGTTGTTTGGTTGATGGTGTAACCCGGGGGTAGGTGCGGCTTTCAACTGATTACAGAGTATTAATTTGAAGGTAATAATGGAATAATCGCACTCATTTATCATGTTAATGTATTTGCCGGTGGTTCTAATTTTTGTGACTTGGGCAAGTCAAGTCAGGAATTCTGAGGGAAGATTAAGTATTAGGATTCATTTGATAATATCATTGAATTAAAAAATTAAATAAAAAAAAATAAATTAAAAATTGAAAAATTCAATATTTTCTTAAGCTTGAAAAATATTTTCTTAGTTTATTTATTTATTCAATTTTCTTTAATTTAAATTTTAAAGTAGATTTATTCTGGAAAATGAAGCTGCTGTGGTCATTAAAAGCCGGTCAAAACCGACTGTAATATTCTCTAATGCTGCCAAAGTTTGTGTATAACTGATAACTTTGAACTGTGGCGCCACAAAAACTGTGTGAGTGCTGCCCATCACGGTTGTGGTTGAAAAATTTTGTTCACTATACGATATAGTCTTCCATTTTTGACCAAATTTTGATATTTAATAATATAGGTATTTTATTAAAAACCTTGTTAACTCTGCACCTTGTCACCCATTCCCAAGAATGTCATGTCAAGCCAATCTCACATTGCCTTCAGTTTTCCTGCTCATCTCGCCAAATCCCTTCATTTAATTGTGTGTCATAAATTAAATGCCAGACTTTACCCCTGGAATGTTCTTTGGCACCGAATGGGGGGGAGGTTACTTTGAGCTGGTTTTTCAATTAAAAGTTTTGCAGGTGCGTAAATTTAACGCCATTCTCTAAATCAGCCTACTTTGAAGTACTATTTATATTTTTTTTTCCTCTTCTCCCAGTAAATGTTTATGCTTACAATTGGAAATCTGTGTACGTACAATAACAAATCGAACTGACGGGAAAAGCAATTGGCATGTAAAATGAACATTTTGTACACATGGCCCCCTAGTTGCAAAGTGCACTCCATTTAGTCATTTATAGCATAATTCTTAATGTTTTCTCTGGCAATTTACTTGGGACTACTTGGCAGGCATCATTTGCATATTCGAAGCTCATACACAATTCTGTGCCTGTTCTTTGGGTCTAGGGATGCAAGCAAATGCATTTATTTACAAGACTGACAAATCCTTGTCTTGATTACAAAATGGACACACTTTATGTGTGTGTGTGTGTGTGTGCTACCTCAAGTTGACCACAATTTGGAGAATTGAATTTATGTTGTTGGAATCTTAAGTCATCTTATGACTTTTGGGATAAGTCAAAGTTGTTTGGTAATTGGTTTGTTCTTTGAGGTCATTTGGGTTTGCTTATTGAATGAATGATTTTTGTATTTCAAGTGCGAGAGGGATTAATTTGTCATATCTTTTGGAAAGTTTGACATTTTTGACAAAGTCTTAAATATTCCCGATAGGGGGAAGGAGTATGGTGGATAAAAACACTTATTAACGAAATATTAAAAAATATTTAATTATAAATAATAATTATAATTTTCTTCAATACGATAGAACACCTGAGAGTATCTAATTTTAAGGGCCACACCTAGTGTAACGGCCTAAACTGAAACTGAAAAAACTACTTCATTATTGTTTCACAATTTTTAGGAGTATATTTATACATGTTTCAAGTATATACAGCGAAATTTTTGAAAAAAATATCTACCGAGCGGCTTCTCTTGAAGTGGCTATAACTCAAAAACTATTTGAGATATCGATTTGAAATTTAAATATGTTATTTTTAAAGGTGTTATCTATCGAAATATAAAATAAATACATTTTTTTTTTATTATAAGGTGTACGGAATGAAATACGAACAATTTTCCCAGGGCATGTACAAAGTTTTAAGAAAGACAACTACAAGTCAAACTGTAGGAAAAGTAATGGTACTATTCCAGCATTCATTGCACCAAAGATGAGCTTTCTCGATAACTCACAGTAGTAATCATGTCTTTGAATGCAGTGCAGCTACGAAATTCAATTTGCACATATTGCCCACAAAAACCCAAAGCAACCGAAAAATTAAGTATTTCATTATTTTTCGGGTTTGGGACTTAAGAAAACTTTAATTTATAATATAATATCGGATATAAAGAGTGGAAAAAGAATGGAGAGAAAAAGTGGGTCCGAAACAAAATGCAATTTACAGCGTAGGGAAGTAAGTGCCAAATTGTTGGTCGTACGGCCAAACCATATTATGCTCTGGCCAAAAAATTAAATGTGAGCTATAAAACTTTAAAAAAATATATTAAAGACATTCAAGTAATAATATGTAAAAAAATGCCGTGTACACTGTTTTTGAACAGGAAAGAGAACCCATTTTAATCACTTCACTGTCATCAAAAGTTTGTATTATGGATGACAATGTGACAATCGAAAAATTGTGGGACAATTTGAAAAGAAAGGTTTACGGCAAAGGGTATAAGCCCAATTACATTAATTCCTCGATCATAAAAATAAAATGGAGCTTGCGAATATGTATACAAGCAAAATACGGGAGGCCATGCGCAAGGTTCCCCAAAACATAAGGAAAGCCGATCGGTATGGTGATGACACTTTTTTTTAAGTACGTTAAAGTGTTAATAAAAACATTTCTAAAATGGAGGCTACTCAGAAATCAACTATATTTTCTACTTCACTTACTGCATTTGTTCGTTTTTCAATCCGCATACCTAATTATATAAAATAAATTGATTTTTAAATACACATTTGTTGGAATCGATCGGATGGGATGACTATATCATATAGCTGCCATATAAACGGTCGGTCAAAAAACTAGTTCTAGTGAGAAAAACTTTTTGTTTTCCATTGTAGCGTCACCAATCGTGGTAAATATTAGTTTTATGTACTTCCACATAATTCTGGAAAAATGTATTAAAATCGGATCATTATAGCACACAGCTGCCATAGGAACGATCGGACTTAAAAACTAGTTCTAGTGAGAAAAACTTTTTTGTTATCAATGGTAGCGTGTTTCAAAAACTGCAAGGGTATTAAAAACATCGGAGTAGTCGATGCTTGCCTTCCATTTTTTTTTTTAATTTCACACTAGGTTTGCCCCTTAAGCAAACTGAGTAATGATAACTTTTTTGTATGATAATGCGCTTCTGACGTAGTTAATCGTCTTCCCCACTTAATGCATATATCAAATATTTTATTTCTTGTATTCTGGCGTGAGTACTGATTTTCCAAAGTATCTAGTTCGTAAATATTGAAAAATTGAAGATCTTAATATCATAGAACCTATCAGGATTAATTTAATCTTTGCTGGTTAAAAAATATATCTTTCCAAATCTTGGGTATTAAAACACATCTTTCCGATCCAAAATAATATAATTTACTCGAATTAAATTAAAAAGTTACAGATAGATACTCAGAATGAAATAATGTAATATAACTTTAATACCGAATAGAATTCGAAGTTTGTCGAAAAGAAAGAGATTCAAACTGCGAACGAGATATACAGTGTCGAACATAGAAACGTGCATTTACAATATGGTTTTTAGGTAGACCGAGAAAATAAGTCTGTAATAAAAGTTTATAACGCAAGTCTATCAAGCATGCTTGTTTTCAAATTATGAACATTGGGATACTAATAAATATTATCACAAGTGCTGGATATGCTGCTGCCTAAACCCATCTGATCTCGTAAAATTCAGACGTTACTTTACGCTTCAAAACCTAACATCTGTTTTGGTTTATATATTTCTTTATGCTTTGTCTGGGAATCGAATTTGGAACCTTGCGCTAAACCATGCATTTAAATGCATATCGATATTGCACCGTTGCACACGCTTAGATTCTACTTAATTTTTTTGTACGGTGGTTAAGTACGGTGTACGGTGGTTAACTCTATGAACATTTGGTAATAATAGAACGTCATATTTTTTTGTGAAGAAAACAATTTTTATGTCATCTGAGAATAGATCTTAACTTATTTCCGACCCCATAAGGTTTATATATTTATACATTCAAATTCAACAAGGAACGATTAGATTTAAAATGATTCTGAAATAAGGCAAAATTAGCCATCTGTATTCTAATCATAACA
>JAEIFT010000856.1:0-56705 GCA_018904225.1 Lordiphosa mommai
CAGCTGTCAAAACAATAGTTGGGTTTGGGTTTGACTGTACTTAAACTAAAATTTTTACTGATTTTGTCTTTTTATCTTCTCCTTCTTAGGCGCCATGGTGGCCATCTATGGCATGGATCGTGCCAAAATGCAGTGCAATCAAATGTATTGCCATTATCGTGTGCCCAAAAAGTTTCTCGAAGAGATGTCAATGGATAATGCACATTTTTGGGTCGATGCTGTTGCACTGATAGGCATTTTCTTTGCCCTACGTATTATTGCGTACTTTGTATTACGTTGGAAATTGCACATGATACGTTAAGCTAAAACCGGGAGGGGGGGGTGGATGTATTTTTATTAGTATTAAGTTAAACTTAGTTAAATGTCTGTTTTTGTGTATATAGAGAATGTTCATAGTATGTATTTTGATTTTATGTTCAGGCTTTTTATATTTATACAGCGGTTCTAAACATACATATATGTACGTAGATATATATATAGTAGCTGTTCTACCAAATGAAAAAAAAAAAAACACAATCCACAAAACTTTGAATTACACAAAAAGAAAAAACAAATGGAATTTACATATATCCCTAGACATACCTACATATATATATATATATACAATATATTAACATATAAATAGCGCTCCCATACTCATATAGACGCCCCATTAAATTATAATTCTTGTGACCAAGCAGAAAAGAGTCTGAACTTAAATAGGTTGAAAACAAATTATAGCAAAATTTTCTTATAGTAGCTACCAAAAAAAAAAGAAAAAAAAACGTAAAAAAAAGTACACCGCACACCACTCAACACTCTGTTCATTCTTAAAAAAAATCTTTAAAAACCACTCTCTTTCCCAACGTTCTATTTCGCTCCGTCCCTATATAGCCACCACCTTTTAAGGTCCACTTCAAAAAACTGCTCTACTCTTTCTTATTCTTATTAGAAATTAAGTCTATTGGATTGGTTCCATCATCGGGTTTATGGTTTTTATATGGCAAAAGCATTATTATTATTGTGATACAGTGAAAAGCCGTGGGTTTATTGAAGGGGAGGGGGGAGAACAGAGAATCGCTTGTGATATAAAGCAATTATTATGATTACGCGCAGCCAGGAAATGAATTCAAACAAATTTTTAATGTGTGATTTTTAATTTTAAATTTTAATTTAGTTATTGAATTTTATTTAGTTTATTTTTTATTTTTCATAAGGCCAAAGTTGCCCTTTTGGGGGCGTTATCCCTAACCTAACAAAGTTCTAAGTATATATATATTTTGTGATACAACTTGGAGAGAAATTGTGAAAAGCAAAAAAATGTGGCAACATTATCATTATCCTCAGAGGATCATAAAACTTCAAACCATATATTTAAATAATAATAATAATAATACAGAACAAAAAACAACAACAACAACGGAATAAATGTGTATTTAGTGCATGATGTTAAATTGTATATTCAAGTTAAACTATAAACAAATACACACACACACACACACATAGAACATAAATGTAGAGTATTTTTAATAAAAAAAAAAAAAAAACAAAAAATCATTATAAATAAACACATCATTAAATAATATATACCCAACATTTTGTTTCATTTTGAGTGAAAGTTCTTCTTAAGGTCTTAAGTCAATGAGTGAAAGCTTACCAGTTTCTAAAGCTTTTGAGTGAGTTCTAAAATTAAGGGTTTTAACGTAAGATGGCACCACTGTATGTTCTAAAAGCTCTTAAAAGTTTCAAAAAGTACCAACAACTTGGCGGCGCCACTTGACTTGAATCGAAATATTCTTCTTAATTCGTATACATTTTTTGTCCTTTTCTATTGACATAGTTTCTTTTAAGCGAATTTTAGAAATCCTCAAAGCTGAAAATATGGTTTAACGTCAGATGACGCCACTTTATGTTCTAAAAGCTCTAAGACTACCCTAATAAATACGAAAAAAAAATCAAAGAAAAATGTGGCGCTTCTTAAATAAAATCAAATAAAATAGAGTTCTAAGAGACTCTTTGCTCAAATGCGATTTGAGGTCAGATGACGCCACTCTTAAGTTTAAAAATTGGACAAAAGCAAAATGGTGGCGCTACTTGAAAAAAATCGTATGAGAAACATATAGAAAATGCAGTTTATAAATCTATTCAAAATTTAAACAATTCTGGATATTACAAAATACCTCAAACTTTTTATAATTTTTTTTTCGAAATGATTTTTGAGCATTTTTGGGAATTTTTTGTAAAGGCCAATGAAGAGATACAACTTTTTACCATTTATTTATACATAATTCAAGAGTATACAATATTCAGTAGACCCAAAGTTATAGTTGTCTAAAGACACCCTCCTCGAGAAAATGGACGCCCACTTCCTCCATGATATCAGCTGATTGGCTTTTTTGAAATATAAAATCGATAGTCATTTTTCTGGTCCTCTGTAACATATATTTTATTTTAGCGTATCACTCATTTATTAACAAGATCCCGATAGAGACAATTGCTTTTAAACATGTTTGTTTGTAAAGCTTCTTCAACGAAATTTTATACGTATTTTAGGCCAGTTCTCAGATGAGCGAAAAATAAATTTTTTAGGACGAGCTTCATAAAGTTCAAGTAAGTATGTCGGTCAGGCCCATTTGTAATATTTTCTGTACCTGTAAAAGTTTGTATATAATTGATAACTTAAAAGCGTAACTATTTGATTTGCTTATAACTCGACTATAGTTCATCTGATCCAGATACGGTGTATGGTGGAACGACAGGTAATGAGTTCTTAAATATATGCCTAGAAGCTTCGAACAATCTATCTTTAAAATTGTGGGAGATTTTGGGTTTTATTTTTAAATTGCAGGGGTACGATGTAAATCGATAAGAAATGATAAGTAGAAAGAAAGTCTAAAAGGATCGAACAATTTAACTACGAAATTGTGTGAAATATGAATTTTTTTCAAATTGAGGGGGTGGCAACTCTACTATCGTTCGTCTGACCTGAAAATGATGTATGATGAATCGATAAGTAATGCTGAGTAGAATATATGTGCAGAAGGTTCGAAATTGTGGAAGATATGATATGTGATAAGATTTTGCCAAATTCCGGGGGAGGCAGGGGGCGTGGCAAAAATAAAAAATACACTTGATCTGCCTGAAAATATAAGGAGTTTATGTTCCATACACTTCAAACGCCTATCTCTTACCATCTCTGAGATTTGTTTGTCGGCTGTTGATGCTGATCATGAATATATGTATTTACTTTGTCGAGTCGTTACATACAATTGCACAAATCCAATATACTCTGAAATATACACTGTAGCTGCCAAAGTTTGTATATAACTGATAATTTTTAAGTGTGGGCTCACACAAACTGTGTAAGTGCTGCCCACCACGTTTGCGGCCAGTGATGCCCAACGTAATTGTTTGTTTTGCTTATAACTCAACTATCTGAGGCAAGCACTTTAAACCTCTATCTGTTTGTTTCCACGAACAGACGGTCAAACGGACGTAGCTAAATCGACTCGGCTGTTGATGCTGATCAAGAATATATAATTTATTCGTGGGATTAGGTGCTAGAGGCCTGTGAAGCAGTCGAGGAACCTAGAAAAGGATTAAGCATATGAGTAAGCGAATTGAATACTCATAAGACTTTGTTACTCAATCTCGAATATCAGAGTCAAATTCTAACGACATATACAAAAATTCACCAACACAAAATTTTTTTTTGCTCTTGTGACCTATATTCGTGTGATAACGAATTCATCAAGTCGTCGTCTCAAATTTTTTTAAATGTTGTGTAAATGAGCACTTTGGAATATATAGTCATGCGAGAAGACAGACTCTGACCACTTTTTTGAGGCTGGTTCACTTATATTCCCTCAGTGTAGTTTGCCTCACACACACACACAAAAACACCGAATCGAGTCATGCATTCTAACATCAATATTGCAATGCCATTTGACATTTGTTACGGCAGACGGGCGAAAAAATGACGCCCATTGCAGCGGCAGAGGCTGTCGCATTGGAATGTGGTAAAGGGTTCAAGCGGAAGAGGGGGAGGGGGAGAGGGGGGTGGTTGGCTAGGCGGGCAATGTCACCGGTCAAACGGAGTGATTTTTATTGGCTTGTTGCTTTTTCGATTCACTGATAAATTGTTAATGTCAGGCCGACACACACACACACACACACACACACAAAATGCAAACGTTACAAATTTATTATTTATGTGCCGTTAAGCTTTGTGGAGAAATAGGCAAAATACTAACACAGCGCGACAATTTTTCGGCGATTTTAGCTGCAACCAAAAAGGAGAGGCAATATGATAATATTTTTGTTAAAAATTGCATTTTATGTGTGTGTGTGTGTGCATAGAAAATTGCCGGAGCAATTTCTATAAATCAAACATTTGGCTTTGGCCTAAAACCGGCGCTGGGTATGGAAACTAAACATGTTTACTGTTATGCGCCTGGCAATTAATGTCCGCTGCCAAATCGAGAGCCAACAACAACAACAAGCAAAATGCAATTCGCACTTTAATTAATTAGACATTCATTTGCAGCAGCCCCTAAAGGCAGGCAGACAGCCCGAAATGGTTTGCTGGCAGTCAGTCATAGAGCTGTAAGCGTGACACGAACAGAGCCCCACATTGGGCGCCAAAAATGGTTAAAGTAAAGAATTTTAACACACAGTGGGTTTTCCTTAATTTTTTGACTCCAAAATCAGGATTGAAAAGTAGAATGGCGACTTAATGTACTGCACCATCGCACACGCTTGTTGGTCTAAAGAATTTTAACACACAGTGGGTTTTCCTTCATTTTTTGACTTAAAAACCAGGATTGAAAAGTAGAATGGCGACTTAATGTACTGCACCATCGCACACGCTTGTTGGTCTAAAGAATTTTAACACACAGTGGGTTTTCCTTAATTTTTTGACTCCAAAATCAGGATTGAAAAGTAGAATGGCGACTTAATGTACTGCACCATCGCACACGCTTGTTGGTCTAAAGAATTTTAACACACAGTGGGTTTTCCTTAATTTTTTGACTCCAAAATCAGGATTGAAAAGTAGAATGGCGACTTAATGTACTGCACCATCGCACACGCTTGTTGGACTAAAGAATTTTAACACACAGTGGGTTTTCCTTCATTTTTTGACTCCAAAATCAGGATTGAAAAGTAGAATGGCGACTTATTGCACTGCACCATCGCACACGCTTGTGGGACTAAAGAATTTTAACACACAGTGGGTTTTCCTAATTTTTTGACTCCAAAATCAGGATTGAAAAGTAGAATGGCGACTTATTGCACTGCACCATCGCACACGCTTGTTGCCGTACATGTAAGATGCACTTTAACATTTTACTGTGCGCTGGTTTAGTTATAAAATATCCAAATTTAGACCCACTGTGCAACGATCATCTGAAATCACGCGCTCAACTCTAGTGCCTTTTGATTACCCCTTTCCCCACCTTACCCCTACCCCCCTGTCAGTCGTTTTGTAATGCGCACCACCGTGTTGTCCCCTTGGTATCACCAAGAGGCAACCATTATGCTTCGCAGGCGTAATAAATTAGCACAAACATGCCACTAAAATGGCACACGCCCATTTTGCCTCACCTGATTCGAAGGCGGCGTTGTTGTTGACCC
Organism: Lordiphosa mommai; assembly: GCA_018904225.1. NCBI lineage: Eukaryota > Metazoa > Arthropoda > Insecta > Diptera > Drosophilidae > Lordiphosa > Lordiphosa mommai. Next base: position 5,614 of record JAEIFT010000856.1, read on the forward strand.
ACAACGGCTGGTATGCCCCCCACCATAAAATGCTGTCAATGCAGTTCACATGCCAATGTAGTTGGCCATTACCAATGCAACCAGGCAACAGTACGTCTGGGATTTGGCCAGGGATTTGCGCACAATGTGTTTAGTGGCGGACAACAGCTTCAATCCCAAACTCCTGCAGCAGCAGCAGCAGCAGCTGACGGTGATGAGAACAAGCAAATCAAATGAAATGTATGCAATGCATAGCCAAGTAACTGCAGTTACGGCCTTTACCAGGTTGTCTAGGTGCTTGGAGACTTGGCATTAATTGCAAATTGTAAAACTTAAATTTTAAACAAGTTTTGCGAAATCGACTCAAGTTTACTGAACTTACAAATACTGAACGCAATGAAGTTATTTTCAAATTGGCGCCCAATGTGGGGCCTGAGTTTAAGTTATGACTTTTATATTTTTATTGATTTAGGGTACAACTTGAGATTGCGTTCAAGGCTGCAAACCACTTAAACTTAGCAAATTGTTTGACTCGGTGGCACGAATCCCTCATAATGCTTTAGTTTCGGTTTGTGGAACAATTACTTAAAGGTTTTGTTTCGAATATTTATTTGAATTTTGGTGTGCAGCAAAATATCAATTATTTTATATAAATAACGAATAAACATTCTCCATTTCCCCCAGCGTTGTTTCATTTTTATTTTTTGCACCTGCAGTTCAGCATCCATCTTTTCGCCCATCACGTCAAAAATAATTGTAGAAACTACATATTCCTGTGATTTTCCGTTTTTAGATCACAAGAAAAAATAATCGTAAAAACTTGTTTCGTTCATGTTGCTAGATACCATGACAGAAAATAAAAAATTTACAGTTTTTTTTATATGAGTACAATTTTTTTTAGTTATACTTAAAGCTTATTCGATCGTTCTCATTATTGAGGCTATTTTTGAAGAACTTCAGCAATTTAGAAACCAACATATTCGATTTCCTGAACGAAAAATTTTAATAGTAATTTGCACAAATAAAAAATCATGCTTTTTTCCCTTCAAAGTATGCTATGTTTATTAACATAAATAATTAAGACAAATTTGTATTTATTAGTAGCCTTTACACTCATTATTTTTGTATACCTTTGACTGCTCCGACAATCTGAGTGAATGTTCAGTGTGGATTATGTAAGATGCTGCCATAACTTCCATTAAATTTTCTCGTTCAAAAAATAATAATTGAAGAAACTAAAGTTTGCATACTTTGAGGGTTAAAAAAGCATGATTTTTTATAAGCATAAACGTAGTAATAAACTAACAAATAACAGAGTAAACTATAAGTTAATCTGTTAAAAAGCAACTATAAAAAAGATGAGAAATCGGAACAAAAAATATCGAGCTAAAAGGGGACTATGTTGAAAAATATAAGACACTTTTTATTTGTCGTAAGACCAACTTTGATTTTTCAAACCTTTGATTAATCAAACCGGGAATAATAACGGAACCGGAACTTTTAACCGAAATAAACCGTTTCCGATATCGAATATAATTTAAAAACCGTTTACCGTTCTTACTGAAACCGAAACGGTAATACCTCTATTGTTTCGATCTTAATTATTTATTTCAAGGCTGCAAACCGAACTCCTAAAACCGGTTCGGTTCGGGTTTCTTAAATTGGCCGAACCGGACCATGAACCGAACCTTCAACATTTTTGATCCCTCGAACATGAACCCGAATCAAACCACTTATTCAAAAAAAAAAGTTCTGTTCACAATATTAAGTAATTTTTCAGTCGGAAGAAAGTCTCGATATGGGCATTTCTTTTCTGACGTGACGTGACATTCGTACGATAAAATATAAAAAAAAATTTGAAAGAGACAAATTAAAAATTTTTTTTTATATTTTGGTAGTTATTCAAAAGCAACTTATTTAGAAAAAAATTACAAAAATCGACCCAGGGATTCATTGAAGTCAGTAAAAATATGCCCTGACGTGACGTTACTTAAAACGGAAGTGGGTTTTGAGTCGGACTACAAAATTGTTAAACTCTGCGAATTGAGAAACTCTTTTTTGTATGAAACTTTTTTCAGTAGTTTTTGAGAATAATATAAGTTTATTTTCCAATTTACCAAATATAAATCTCATTTCTCGTTCTTTTTTATTAGCTTTTTTATATCTGACGTGACGTTACTGACGTGACGTTACTTAAATTTCATTTGGCAATTTTTAAGTGAAGAAACTTTTTCTTAAATTATTCAACCCAACAAAAAAATCATGTTTAATTGTAGCTAAAATTTTGCGAAAAAGAGTGGGAATTGCTTAATGACTCTGAGAGCTATAAATCGAAAAGAGAAAATGCACTGAAAAACTGGCCAAAACGTAAATTTGTACTTTCTAGCCCGATATATCGCTATCTGTACAAAGGAAAGCTTTAAACTCATTAATTAAAAATAATTTGCATATTTACTTTTTCTAAATCAAGTAAGAAACAACTTTTAATGAACTTTTAATTTTTCGGTCTTGGTAGACTTTTCTGCGGAAATGCCCATATGATTATTTAAAATTTAACTTTAAATGACTCTACGACTGACTGTAAAGAAGGAAAGTTTATAAGAACAATAGAAAGCAATGATGTTATAGATTGCTTCGAAAATTGTCCAAGAGAATATACATCGAAAATAACTAAATAATTTGCAAAGGTCTTTAAAAAATATTCTTCTATCTTAGTTGTACGAGCATTTTCAACACTAAAATCTGTTTCTTCTAATCTAAGATTAAGTAGAAATGAACAGTTCCAAAATGATATAATGCCTACACAGACGAAAAAAGATATCAGGACTAAAATCAATCCCAATTAATGTCAGTTGATGGTAGATTTCAGATTTAATGAAATTTTCCGATGTTGGAAAAAAGTCGGGAAATTCCCGGAAAATTCCATATGGAAAAACTATTTTTCTTCCGATTGACTTTAAACTCGGTTTGTAAGGATAGTATGCAAAATAATTAGGCATGTGATTTTCGATGTTGGAAATCGTTGAAAAAGTCGGGAATTTCCCGGAAAATTCTATATGGAAAAAATTATTTTTATTTCGATTGACTTTAAACTCGGTTTGTAAGGATAGTATGCAAAATAATTAGGCATGTGATTTTCCGATGTTGGAAAATCTGCTTGAAAAGTCGGGAAATTCCCGGAAAATTCTATATGGAAAAATCTATTTTTCATCCGATTGACTTCAAACGCGGTTTGCAAGCATAGTATGCAAAATAATTAGACATGTGATTTTTCGATTGTGGAAAATTCACCCACAAGGAAAATGGCCGGAAAATTCTATATGGAAAACACTATTTTTCATCCGATTGACTTTAAATTCGGTTTGTAGCGATAGTATACAAAATAAGTTGACATGAGATTTCCCGATGTTGGAAAATTCGCCCCAAGAGTAGGGAAATGCCTGGAAAATTCTATATGGTAAAACGTATTTTTAGTCCGATTGGCTTCAAAATCGGTTTGTGAACACATTATAGAAAATAATTAGACATTTGATTTCTCGGTAGTGGAATTTCCGCCCACAGGCAAGAATAATGGTGGGCGTATTTCGGTTCAGTGACAATGGCTATTTGTGAGCCGATCTGAATAAAATTCGTTCTGTAAGCTCTTGGGTCAGAATAAATGGAAACATGTGTTTTTTTATTTCGGGAAGTTCACTGCAAAGGTCGGAATATGGGTGCGGGCCCCGCACTTCGGGGGTGCTTTATCATTTAGGTTTTTATTAATTTGGCGCGCAACGAGGTACTAAAGATTTCACTATCCAGGTGAGGGATTCCAGGTGCAGAATTTAAAAAGCTAATTTTCAATGTGAAAAAGAAAACCCTTGCTAAAATATGCGCACATTTTGAATTTTAAGATGAATTTAAGATTTATTTTTTTTGGTGACCCCGACTTTAAGAATTTTAAGAGTCATTTTCTTTATGGGTGACCCCGACAATTAATACAGTACTTCTTCTTCTTTTTATCAAGCCTTGTCTTTAATACTCGAACCAAGCGTATCTCTGTTTTTTTTTAACCAACATCAAATGGCGTTTTTCAAAAGATAGTGGCATTCGCCTTTTGTTTTGTATGTCGTTGCGTTGCGTTGCGTTGGCTGCGCTTTTTCGCTTTGCGCACTTCTCATCTTGGGTGCTGCATACGAAATTTATGGGTTTTATTGTGTGATTTATGCAATGGTTCGCCTGTCTTGGCCTGTCTGCCCGAATGGCCGCTGCCGCCACCACCGCCGCACGCAACGCAATGCGCTGCGGCGTGGAGATTTTTACGCCGGAAATGTGCCCATCGACTGCGTGTTAAGTCTCACACACATTCACGAGGAGAAGTGTTTCTGCTTTTTTTTTTTTTGGTTTGTGTTGCTTATTTTATGGCCCTCCGTTTTTATTGCTTGCGAGTGCACTGCTCGCGCACGCTCGTGCTTTACTTATTTAATTTCTCAGCCCTGGTCAGGTTCATGTCCATGTCCGTTTCGGTGTCGGCCGGGTCCGGGTGTTGTCTGTGTAATTGACAGCGGAAAGAGCACGTGTGAGGTCATTGATATGGAGCTAATGTGCCTGCATCTTGTGCATTATGCTCCCGAATTATGCTCCAATCCCGAACAATGGCATCAAGTGCAAAACGTGCCATAAATTTCAATCAGACGGAGGGCGCGAGGAGCCATTGTCAATCAACACGCATTTTCAGGCTGGGAATGCTAGCAAGCTAAGTACGTTCATATACGCACATTTCTTTTACATTAGAGATGTGCGCGTGATATATTGGGTAAGACTGTTAAAAATTTAAAATATGGCGGAGATCCCAGATATTTGTACCTAGGTCAATGATGAGCACCTCTTTAATGCACGAGAATGTTTAGATTTTCAAAAACAGATTTTCCATAGCATACTTTTTGGGGCTGACATTGTACATACGCAGTGTTGCCCATTTTTATATATTTGTTTCATTTATAAACAATCGGTGTTCATTTAATTTCAAAATTAGGGATTAAAGTTACAACATTTAAAATAGAAGGCCATGTCCGTCTGTCCATCTGTCCGTCGGTCCGTCGGTCCGTCTGTTTCTATGCTATCTCCTCCCTCTCTGCCATAGAAACGATCGGTCCTAAAACTAGTTCTAGTGAGAAAAACTTTTTTGTTTTCTATCGGTGCGTCACCAATCGTGGTATATACTATATGTTTTGGTGCTGGAAAATTTGATCAAAATCGGATGACTATAGCATATAGCTGCCATATAAACGATCGGTGCAAAAACTAGTTCTAGATAGTCTTCAGTAACATTTTTTGACTCTATCCTTTTCGTCATATCGAGCCCTAACCGCAACAAAAACGTTAGCGCCATTTTTTTCGAAAAAAATCGGATAATGGAAATATGATCAGCAATGTCATTTACATCTAAAAAACACTCTCAAAGTCAGTCAAATCGCTTTTGATCCCAAAAACGACAAAATTCCCATACAATTTGGGTCGATTTAGGGTTGAAAGCGATAGGTAGAACATATAGGAGTGACTTTCAAATTTTGAAAAATCATTCCATAAAAATACGAAAATGGTCGAACAATTCCAAACTTATTTTCACATTTTGAAAAACACGCAAAAATTTTAAAAAATTCTTCAAAAAAAAAATGTGGACCCAAATTTTTATTTTTTTTTTCTAATTTTTTTTTTTTGGGAATATTCAAATACAGAAATATACAACACATTACTTTGAAATTTTTACAAATATTCCACGAATGTCGTAAAATGGACGAAAAACTGATGTATGGTTTTTTATTCGATCAGCTCCAAATTTATTTTAAAATTTTATACTTGGACTTGGACTATATGACTTTTACATTTTGGAAAAACCTACCGGAAAATGGCCGGAAAATAGTTGTTGTTCAAAACTCACATGTTTATCATTTGATTAGCTCCAAACTTATTGGCAAAGCTCTATATTACAAAAAATATTATCTACGCGATTTTCACATTGTGGAAAATCCGGAAAATAGCCGGAAAATGATATGTGGGAAAAACTATTTTTCATACGATTGACTTCAAACTCGGTTTGTTAACACATTATGGAAAATAATTAGACATGTGATATTTCCTCTTCCCGGTTCGGAAAATGAAGGGCGTGGTTTTGTTTATTGACAATAGTTATTTGTAAGCCGATCGGAATGATATTCGTTTTGCTAGCTTAATGGACCGAATAAATGGAAGCATTTTTTTAATTCGGGAAAATTTTTGCAAAGGTCGGAATATGAGTGCGGGTTCATGGCAAAACGTTATATTTGAGCTGATCTGTATTAAATTTGGTCAATTAAATAGGAAAATACTTTTAAGCTTTGCGGTAATGGGTGTCGGGGTGGTTCCAAAGCCAATTGTTTATTGTGAACCGAACTGAATATGGAAAATTCACTCCAAAATGAATGAAATTCGTTTTTTTTTTAGCTCTACGGGCCAAATGAAAAAATTTGTTATATCATCCAGCTAAGTTCGGAAAATGGGAGGTTCAATGTCAAACCTGATTTTTTCACCTTTAGGTGGGATTTTGGATTAATAAGTTACAAATAATTTTCCAGTTCGCCTATACTGATTACAAAAATTTTTCAATTCGGCTATACTGATTGTTAATGTTAATGTATTAAATAAAATTATTTATCACATTTATTAAAAAAAAATTACCAGTAATTGAATAATCAAAGTAATCAGAAATATTGGGTTCCGTATGGCATATCGCTGTGTTGCATTCGCCAGATATTTCAATGGCAGTTTCAATACATATTTCCATATTAAAATATTTGCTTAAACGGGTTTTAACTGCTTCTATTTACTTTTCAGTTGTACTTTTAACATATCTATTGCCAAAAGTTTTAGGTTCTAAGAAAACTCTTTATGAAGTCCTATAAAGAATTCCATCTCGTGACTAATGGATATGGTTTGGAAAGGCCACCTTTAAAGCTGGATTTGCAGAGTAAGTCAACTCCTCATCCAGAGCAAACTCGAAAAACAAACTTAATAACTAAATCATTATAAAATCAATTCAATTCTTTATTTTTGAAATTTAAATCAAAATCAATTCAATTCTTTTTTTTTTATCAAACCGAATTAATTTTAAATATGTCAATAGGATGCCTGAATGATTCGCAAGATTTATTCAAATATAAATCATTCTTTTACAGCTCTGGTGTATATGCTATATTTCATATCAACTTAACGTAGCAGATAGCACCTCATCGTTGGCAGGGAACAAATTTTAAGCTGGTCAACGTGTCGTATAAGTAATTTTTGCAATAATTTAATACACTGTAAAACATTTAAGACTTTATAAAGAAGTATAAAAATCTTGGCTGGGCTTGATTTGGTTTTTTAAGTGTACTTGAAGTTTTCAGCGTATTCTTGGATTTAAGAACCCCATATCTCGTAAACTATCTAGTGCCCTTCCTTTATTTAATTTTAAATTAAATTTCCACCATATTGAACTGCATGCCATTTTATCACGCACTCATCTCCCACCCACACACAAGTATTAAAATTTTCCGCATTTTTGAGCAGGTCACAGGTGCATACGTATATTCTGTATGTACGCATCGTTCCAGCTGTTTCTTCTCAAGCAGATTTTATTGGTTTTGCTTTCAGTTTAAAACCCTCAAATAAAAGAAAATTTATTGCACTTTTGCAATTATTGCAAACCAAAGCAATAACCGACAAACCCATGTGCTTGACATTGCCTACGGCCAGACGTTTCACGCCTCGCTAACTTGTTGGCTCACACACACACACACACACATAACAGAGGGTGAAATCGCCTGGAGGCTCAACTGAAATTTCATTTTTATTGTGCTCGACACTTAACTTTATTAATTTTCCCAACCAATGACGATTGTTTGGCGGGGTATGGGTGGAGCATTGCTTTAGTAATCCATTACCGCAGGTGCCGTAAAAATGCTTAGTTTACGATTTGCGATTAACGCGAAACAAGTGCGCCATAAAAATACGTTTCGTCCTGCTGTTTTGGACGACTTCCTTTTCGTTTTCGGGTTTCTTCCTTTCTTTTACAGTTTTATTCGATTAATTTCAATAAAACGCAAAATTTTAAGTGGACAATATGTTGCTCCTCCGTCCATTGTCCATTAACATAAAAAGTCGGTAAGAACTGTCACTAAAACCTTAATTAAAAGTTTAGACAGGGCTTTAGGGCGCCATGACACCAAAAATTAGGCCTGAGTAAATTATGCAAACAAGAAAAAAAAAAATAGTGTAAGAGCAAAAAGCGGCCCACTTAATCACTCAACTTCTACGTACTTCCGCTACGGAAAAGGCATCTGCCAAAAGAAATTCTAGTGAAGTATGGCAAGAAAAAAAAATAAACATAAATTAAAGGAACAAATTAACTACGACTTTAGAGAAGGTTTAATACTCTTGCAAATTATAGTTGAATAAATACAAGAACATTTTTAGTTATTAAATAAAAATGCTATTTTTTTTGTGCTAAGTTACTCTAACTATTGTGAGGATGGAACCTTATTTTTAAGGATTTTTCCTTACAACTTTCAATCTAATTTATCACAACAAAATTAGCATCGAACACACATCTTGATGGGCACCAATATTTAAGATTTGTTTTTAAATAGTTGCGTATAAGAAGGGGGCGGCCTACGGACGGGGATTTTTAAATTCTATTCAATAGAGTTGATGAAAAAAAATGTTTGGGCCTCAGTTTTGGTTACTTTTATGCAATGTCCAAGAAATATCGCTAAAAATACGTTTTTGATAAGCATTTTTTAAATTGCTATAGCTCGGGTACCAGAGCAGCTAGAGACGTGAAATAAAAAGCCATTGACAGATAATTAATCAACAATTAATTAATTTTTGAAAATGGAAAAAGTGGCGACCACCTGAAAAATTTTTGGGTATCAACAAGGAAAAAAAATTGGTCGGTTTTGGTAGTTCCGTTATAGCGCCACCTTAAAACTTTTTACACCAATTACCTACAAGCCTAACGCTAATTACCTGAAAGTTTAAAAAAAATCGAAGATACGCTTCTTTAAGAAAAATTAAAAAATGTACACCTATATACAAATAAGTGCAACAGAAAAGAGTTTATCGTGTCGAGAGCAAAAAATCTTAAAGGATATGATGGTAGTATATAAACATTATGTGGTTTTGCTCTGGTTCGCTGCCGATTTTTGTATTGCGCTTATAAGTTTAATATTTCGAGAGAATTTAAGATTTTTAATCTCTAAACCATTTCGATTTCTTTTCAGCGAAGTTGTAGCTTATGCTAAAATTAACAACCCGTAAGAACAAACCAACTTAATTGGATTACTCCTTCACATAGTTTTAGGCCAAAATCTTTAAAATTGTCTTTAACCTCATAAACTGAATTTTTGTTTGGTAGTTATTGCAGTTTCCGTCGATTTCTTCAATTAAAATACATAAAAACATAAAATTAAAAAAAAAAATTAAACTTTTTATTTTTTCACAAAAATTTTAATTTTTTTCGATTTATTATAAAATAAAATATATCTTTATGCGTATCTTTACGCTTCTTTAAGAAAATTTAAAAATATATATTCATATGTATAAATAAGTGTATTACTGTGCAACCCAAAAGAGTTCATCATGTCGAGAAAAAAAAAATTGAAAGAATTATAATTGTCCTATGAACTTATAAAATTTTATAATAAATCGAAAAAAAATTAAAATTTTTGTGAAAAAATTAAAAGTTTAATTTTTTGTCTGACAAAAGTTCTCTCTTAAATATTTCTATTAACAAATTAAACGCAATTATGTATATATCTGTAACACACACCGGCCGCATATTTTTGGCAATAATTGCAGCTGGTTTTAAGGCAATATTTTCCATAACTTTTTCGCTCAACTTTTTAATTGGAAGCTTATTATATTGTGCTTGTATAATTCCGACTTCACTTGCTCCTCCCATCTGTGACACATTGAGAAGATCATGCCAAAACTTATTTTCAACAATTGCCATAAATTTCCAAAATTGAACATCTTTATCATACATCCCTCCTTTTGTTTTGTGGTTTCACCGACTTATATCAATGATTTCCATTTATAATGTTTAATTTTATTTCGTTTTTTTTTGTTTGTCACTTATAATTTAAATGTAAAGCAGAATTGCTGCAATTGGTAAACTCAAACGAAATGCTTGATTCTTGGAATCAGACGTTAGCAGTTGTTTGCATTTATTTTCAGTGTGCCCGTACCAGTTTATCATGTAAATGACATATAACTCTATTCAAATACCTTAATTCTTACACATAAGGTCACCTTCACTATCTATTGGATCCAGCTGTAAAGTATGTAGCCAAGAAAACTTGTCAATTGAGTAGCGTACGAACGGCACTTTATCACACATTATTTTTCCGCTAAAGCAAGCTCAACCAAAACTTGTTCACGAATTTAAAAGTAATCTTTATACCACATGTACCATACTTTAATTAGGTATATATTACTTTGATCGCCATAAATGAGCAAAAATATGCGTACGAATAAAATGTGTGTAACTCAGAAAATGTCCGTAAGCAGTCCAATTTCATTTAGCTTGTTATGTGTCCCTTATAAAGGACAAAAGTACTGCGAAGGGAAAAAATTGTATTCTCCTGGTAAGAGTTTGAAAAACACTTAAAATAGTTTATGCCTGGAGGAGTAGAGCCTGCTTTATATGGATGAACAGAGATAATAAGTCGGGACCTTCCTTGATTTTTTGAAATTATTCGAGTTGGTTATATGGAGTTAAAAATTTTACTGGTTCTAAATCGGTTCTGAACCAGTTTTAAAAGTGGTTGAAAAAATATCTCAGAAATTATTCAAGCTTTGAATATGAAATTTGGTGTGTTGATTGGAAATATGGATTTAGTTTTATTCCTAATTCAAAATTAAATTGAAATTTTGTGTGTAGATTGGAAATATGGAGTTGATTCTTTCCTTACTTACTTAAGGTAAAAGTGGAAGCTGGAATAATATTTTCAAATTTTGTAAAATATAAATATATCAACTGGTATTTAAGGACCCGAGCAGCGCCGGATATAAAGCTACCAATTTATAAAAATGTCAACTCTAAATCTTTACCACTAAGAGACATGCCAGGCGGTTAACCACAAATACTCCTTTGTTAGAGCAGCTCAATGTACCTTTCGATGAAGCAAAAACAAAACTTTGGCTGCCATTCAAATGGCACTCAGGAAGCACTGAGATGGCGTCGAAACTAGAATGGCTGCTACTTCTACTGCTGCTGCTGCTGCTGCCACTTTGAAAGCACATAAATTTTAATAATTTATCCCATATTATTCCACTTAAGTCGTTTAGATTTTCATAATAAATTAATAACGATGCGACGACGATTGCGACCTTGCTGAGGCCTACCACCATCAATTGCCAAAGCGCAAAAGTTCCAAGTTTTTGGCGAGAAGGCCGAGCCGTGTCGGGGAGGGGTTGGAGTTTTTGGGGCGACTATTAAAATGCCAAAACATGATGATGATGACAATAATGATGTCCGGGGATGACTACCGGATGTGCTCTTCTCTCTCTCTCTCTTGGGCTACGTGGCTTATTTATACGCTTAATTTGCGCCGCAATTTTATTTACAAATTTGTTGCCAAAAGTTGTGGTTAGCTGAGATTTGTGGCGGCATTTGGGTTTATGAGACAAAAGGCGAAGCGTTGAAATTTATGATGTGCGGGGAATTGCAACGCCTAGTTGATTTGCTCAAGTTCAGAAAGAGCTGCTGTTAACAGCTTGTCAAATACAATTTGGTCAGTAAAACGCCATAACACACACACACACACGCACACTCACTCCTTCAGGTGCTGCTGTTTATCAAATTTGTAGCCAACCAACTACGAAAACACAGCAATCATGAAACGTTTTATTATAAAAGATGTGTCTGTGTCTGTGTGTGTGTGTGGGCCAGCCAGGGACTCCTGCGTCCACTTGCATATTTACAGCATTTATCAGTTTGAGGGCAGCAACGGTCAGTCAAGTCTCGAACTCGAACTTGACTCCAACCGTTCCGGGAGTTTCTTTTTTCTTGCTTGGTATTTTTATACCGTTCTCCCCTTAACGTTACACGTTACACATGACGATAAAGCCATCGAAGCTGTCATTATAGATTTGCCATGATGGAATACTGTAGCCAGAGTTGTTGATGCCTTCAGAATAAGGTTGAAGGTTGGAGGTGTCGACTGGCAATTGGAGTGTGTTATAGTACACAGAGAAAACAGTTTCAACTGTGGAAAGGGATCTGTTTTTGAAGGCAAACCTTTCATTCAATCATTAGAATAATGAAATATTTTTGCGTAATTTTCATAGTCTACTTTTTTGGGCATTTTATTTAAATTATTTATTTTTGTGATTTTTTAAAAATTCTCTTTTTAACAACTTTATACTAAGACTGATTATAGATCAAGTGTCTTTAAAGAATAGATCCAATCATAACAATGGTAGTTGATCCAACACTAGGAACATCATAATAATCCTAGCTTGAGTTGAATAAGGTTCAGTGCAAAAAAGGGCAACTCGTTTGGTTCCAACATTGAAGTAGCTCCATTTGTTCACCTTGAAATGTAGATATTGCATTCTAGAGTTTTCTTTACTGGTATTCTAAGGGTTTTAAGGTCAAAGATTAACTGTGGATATTTAAACAGATTCAGGTAAGGCCTTTAATTTAGAAATCGATTTCCAGTTGCCCTAAAAGATTCTTTTACGAAATTTATATTGAATGAGTATTCAGGTTTCTCATGTGTTAAATATTGGGACTATTCTACATCTCGTATTACATAAGAAAATTAATTTCTAGACGGTTCCCAAAGTGTAGAATTTGTAAGGTAATGATCTTACCACCCTTTCTGTTACTTTTAGTTGCATAAAAAGCGTAGAAAAAAACGATGTTACACAAAATGGAGGTTTAACTGGCGCGAGGAAACTCTTCAGTTTCTAAAAACACTCATACGCAGTGTTGGCTATTTTCAATTTTTGTTCCATTATAAACAGTAATCGCTGATTTGATTTCAAATTAAATTCAAAAATTGTCCTCCAAACAAAAAACGTTCCCCTTATTTTAAAAATTTCAATATTTCAACAACTATTCATTTGAACCGCAGATTTTGTTGCAACTATTTTGATCGGGTGTACGTGTCGTATAAGTAATAATTTTCGAAACTTTTAAGAATGTGACGCCCAAAAAAATTTAATAAACATTTTTTTCCATTTGATATTTCGGAGGTTTGGTATCTGTATGAACATTTACGGGCAAAAAGTAATAGCCACCACTATGACACTTTTAATTGATCAAAAACAAACAATTAGTTGCAATTTTTCAAGTATATTTTAAATAAATTGCTTAATAATACTGTAATTTTTATGAAATAAAAAAGACATGACAAATTGCAAGGTTTTACCCTAGTTCGGGCCTTAGAATCGAACTGCATCATTACTTTATTGAGTTATCACGATGGTTTTTCACGAAGTTAATTTTTTTTTAGAAAATCCCAAAAAAATGATATCTCTATTCTCGTGAAATCAAATAATAAGATTTAAGTGCCCTCAATTCACTCCAAAAATTAATAACAGTTCGATTCTAAAAAATCGTTAGAGGTCTTCAACCATTTTTTTTTTGAGTGTTTTTCACTTAAAAGTGTATATTAATTTTGCCCAGAAGTTTGTAACGCATAGAAATATTCATTTCCGACCCCATTAACTATATATATTCTTGAATTGACGACGAGCTGAGTTCAATTCTTTCTACGCGAACTAGTCCCTCAGTTGTAAAGCTATCGAGCTGAACTTTTGTACAGAGTTTTTTTTACTGCACGCAACAATATGTCGGAACAGGGCTGAAGTGACTATATATATAGCTGCCATAGAACGAACGGTCTAAGAACTAGTTCTAGTTAGAAAAAATTTTTGTTTTCCATCGTAGCGTCACTAATCTTGGTATATGTTAGTTTTATATGCTCCCCACAAATATCTAAAAAAATGTATCAAAATCTGATCACTTTAGCATATAGCTGCCCTAGAACGATCGGAAAAAAATAAGTCTTTGTGAGAAAAACTTTTTTGATTTCCATCGTAGCATCTCCAATCGTAGTATATATTTGTTTTATATGTTTCCACACAATTCTGAAAAAAATTCATCAAAATCGGATGACTATAATATAGCTGCCATATAAACGGTAGGTAAAAAAACTACTTTAGTGAGAAAAACTTTTTGTTTTCCACCGTAGCGTCTCCAATCTTGGTATATGTTAGTTTTATATGCTTTCACATAATTTTGAAAAAATTTGTCAAAATCGGATGACTATAGCATATAGCTGCCATAGGACCGATCGGTCGGAAAATGTGTTTTACTAAGAAAAATTTTTTTATGGTATCAAATTTTTTATTATCAATGATTAAAAAATTTTAAATATCTGATATCTATATCCTAGATATATATATATAAAGATATATAAGATATATATATATACCGGTTAAATCAGTTTGATAAAGTTTTTCAAGTGTATTAAAACTTCGGCACAGTCGAAGTTAACTTTGCCTTATCGTTTATTTCTGGAGAGAAAGCCTTGAGAGCTTTTTCAATTAGTTTTTTTGTTTTGTGTTATTTATGTATAAAATAAAAAAAAAAAAAAATGTTAGAATTCGTGGGCTGTTCGACAAGTTATCGGCCTGCCAATAGGGTCTAAAAAAGGGTCAAAGGTGGTAGCCATGATTCCAGGACTTCAGCTCATCGGAAATGAACATGTAGATCGGTTATGATGAAAATTAATATAAATCTGGCCGCTTATCTATATTTATATTTTTTTTTTTTTTTGGAAAATTGACGGCAATATTAAAAATATATTTTGATTTTTTGTTTTTTTTGTAGTTTAGTGTAAAAAATATATAACAAATTTTTTTCGTCTTAATTGCAATAATCAATTCAGCGTCGATTGCAACATGGCTAATCAAAATCATGGCTTCCAGGTCGAATAACGTGGTTTAGAGGAAAACGCTCTTAAAGTTTTGAGCAACGTAAAATTTACTCATTTTAGCTAGAACATTGCTCCACTAAAAAGGCTATATCTGCTAAAATATTATGAATTTTTGAAAATGGTTTGAAGAGGATGAAAAATGTCTAAGCTACAATAATAATGCAAAACAAAAAAAAAACGAAAAAAATGTTCAAAGGTAGAAGAAAAGAAAGAATTGTATTCCAGATTTGATTGAGCCTCTCATTATGATTTTCACCAAGTCCTTACAAGTGGGCAATTTATAAGAAATTGGAAGGTTGCCGCAATCATGCATATTCACAAAAAGGATTAAAAAGCGATATCTTTAAATCCAGGCCTATTGCAAAGCCCTGTAATATACCTAAACTTTCTCTTCAATATCTCTTTCTATATCGATCTCAATCAGGATAGTTTTTTTTTCCAACTTATCTTATTTTTTTTTTTAGCGATTCTGCATTTCTGCGTTTTGAGAATCGTTCTCAAGTTTATGTGATCTAGACCTATGAACTTGTGTTGGTGAGTGCCACAGTAGACAGCCAACTCACTTGCAAAGTCAAGTTTTTCACCGACTCACACAGCCATGAAATAGTGGCTATTAGTTGGCCGGATCTGATCTAGACCGACTTCTCCAAATCAGCAGGAGCGTTTGCAGAAACGATTTCTCGAATTTGCGCCATTAAATTTTACGCAACCATTGCCTCCGTATTTGAGTAGATGCCGCCTCGTAGACGTATCATTCCTTGAGGATAGGATAGGATTGCTTCCTTAATATTTTTTAATGATATTTTAGTCGGCAATATTAATTGCCTTTCTCTGCTTCTCAAGATTCCCTTTTAATATTCCGCACAGGTTTTTACGTGACATGGTTAAGTCTGTTGCTGTTTGGAAAGAGTAATTCCCAATATTCAACTTCAAAAGTAAATGAATCATATTATTCATATTGATATATTAAATGTTAATTGCCATTAATAAAAATATTTATACGAAGTGACAAGTGACTGAAAAGCAAAAGCAGAAATTAACATACCAAAGCCTAGGTATGGCTTCCCCCTAGGATTCAACTTTTTTCCATTTCGTTTGCTTTTCTCAGTGCATAATCATTTGAGCAAAGGTACATGCATCTATGAACTACATGTGTATGTGTTGTGTCCTTCATTATGTGAGCATGTGTTTGTGCTTTAGTCATGCACTAAATATTGTGGCTTATATGTGTCTTGCACTTTTCATTACGTGCTCGTCGTAGTCATCGTTGTCGTCCATTCTCGGTATGGTATATGTATGTACTTATGTTCAATTTCTCCAAAATTTCAATGCCTTGCTCTGTGTATCTCTGTGCACATCATCTGTGTGTGAGTGTGTGTGTGTGCGTGTGTGTAGTACCATTGAATTGATTGATGTTTGATGCACTCAACCACAACGACATGCAGCAAACCGCAAACCCTTCTGCGGCTGAATCTCTTGCCTCTTGCCTCCTGTCACTGCGCATTTCTGTTGCATACTTTTTTGAAGTGCCATCGGGCTTCAGCTGCAAATGAATTCTGAAGTTGTGTGTACTGCGTTGCTTTCTAAAGAAGTGCGTTATATAACGCCTGAATTACAACAATTCGAGTGCAGTAATCTGACCACACATAAATTTTCACACAGTTTTTAATTCCTTGCTCCGGCTCTGGCGAGTATCGAATAATAAATGTGCAAAAATGTTTTGATTTACACCAGAGACTATGCGTTTTTAATCATATTTAAATAAATTAAACATTTATTATAAAACTGCAGCTATAAATAAATTTGTGTAAATACTGGAAAAAAAATAAAATAATAAAGGCTATAAAAAGGAAACGCATACATACACATAAAAAAGGGGCGAAAAGAGGCTTTAGATGATAGGGCAATACTCTAACTGAGTTCTTTTTTTTAGCTAGTTTCGACCTAAATTATAGGTTTAGTCATAAAAATGTACATTTACAAATTTCTGTAGCCTACTTTTGGGTTCAATTTATTTCAATAAATTAGTTTTTTGTTTCTGTTACAGTAAAAACTTCCTTTAAAGAGTATTTAAGTGGCATTTCGAGTACATTGTTTAATGTTTTCGTTTTTTGTTTTTGATAAAATACTTTTTAGCTTATTTGCAGTCATTTTGTCGCTATTTTAATTGATTTTGCTGACTTGTTTACTCATCGTCATCGTCATTACAATTTGCATAATTGCCATATTAACCGCATTTATCACCTGCAAACAACAAAAAAAAAAAAAAAAAGGAAGAAACTTTACCTTTTCTTTGGCTCAACTTTTTACCGACTGCAGCCCCAGAGTGCACCACCGAGCACAAGTATTTTCGTATTTTGCACTTCCGCTATAAATTCAAGAATTTATGGTGCGTATCACTTGCCTGAATGTTTTACATGCGATTCTTGGCTCACACCACAACAACAAAAGGGGAAAAAATAAGAAGAAGTAGAAAAAGTCGACACCCTGTACAGCAAAAAGGTAACTAAGTTGTTGGATGTCAAAAAAAATTATATAAGAAACTCATTTATCGGATTTTAGACTTGAATTAGTTACATTTGAAGATTTAAAATTGACTATTTCACTATCTGAGCAACTGATGTCAGAAAATATTTAAGAAACTCTGACAAGTAAACATACAGCTTGAGAGTCAAAAAACACTTCGATATAGTTCTCAAAATTTTCGATTTAGTTTTCAAAAATATCGATTTAGTTTCGGAATAAAAAAATTCCATGAACTGAATATACTTAATTTAAGCCCATTAATTTTTGGGATCAACCCTGCCTCATATATGTATGTACATAAACTTCTGTCTTAGCTTTCTTGCTGTAACCGTTTAGTCTGTGCGTAGATTGCCAATCAGTCAGTCAGAGCAAGCTCCTTTATGACAGATCCTTTTTAAAGCGTATGATTTTTGAAATTGAAAAAAACAGAAAAAACAGAAAATTTGCAAGAGTGATTAAAATGTTAACTTGGAGCGATACATCAAGGCATGCCACTTCCGTCCACCTTTTTTAGCATTTGGCAGCGGTAATGTTGTCTTCCAGGGCTGCAATAGAGGGCGTACACAAGTGACTTCACAAAAAATAGTCGCGTGGGGTCAAATCACATGATCTTGTCGGCCAATGTGAGATTAATTGCTTATCAATCTTATTTCTCAATTGTTGTGTGGCACTGTCTTATTAAAACCACATGTCAACCAAGTCTAATTCTTTCATTTTGGGCAAAAAAAACCATTGAACGGTACCCTGCTCCATTGACTGTAAAGTTGAGGGTTTTATTATTTTTGAAAAATGATACCGCAGACCCACAAACCGCACCTTAACAGTGTATATTTCAACGTGCATTGTCAGCTCTTGAACTAACTCTGGCTGTTCTTCAGACCAAATTCGGTAATTTTGATAGTTGACGTACCTGAGTTTTTCTTTGCAAAATAATTTAAATGCCATTTGATAGATGATTGATTAAAACTGGCCGATTAATGTCCAACATAGTGAAACTGGTGCAAAATTTGGTCACATAAGCTTGAATAGCCTGTTCGATGGGAGCGATTTGACGACCATAAAATGAACGTAATATGCGATACACATTTTTCACAGTGCACGAATTTTGATAATTAAATTCAATTATTTGCAAGCGCTGTTCGTTTGTTATTCTAATCATGGTGAAATGGGAAACGTTACTTACCATTTTTGGCGTTGCCACATGTTATGAATAACGCGTAATGTGTCTAAAAAAGGGTGAAATGTGTTAATGATAAAAAAAAACACAATTTTTTCTAAGGAAAGGGTTTTTAATGAGAAGATTAGTTCTTATTTGCCTCGAAAGCATGTACGATTTATATGTGAAACATATGAAGAAAGCTTGCTCCAACTAATTGTCGTTGCGTGGCGTTTACTGTTCCATGGTAAAAATCTACTTGGAGTGACGCTTCAAACGCGCTGTGTAATTAGTCGATTTGGCATCGCTCTCAAAAGGGGTCCGTCGAATATGGGCAACCCTGTAAGTAGTTAATGTTTTTTTTAATTTAAAAAGGAGCGATGTGGCTATGAAGTTATGTGAAGAATTACTCATACGACACGTAAACCACATTTTTACAACTTAATTTGTAATTCATATTTAATCGTTGTACAAGTTTTAATTCAAAATGATATCTACAGTCCTTTCTAGATATAGATAACTCATTTGAGCAAGACCTGTTTACAACTCAGGGCAACAGCCATTTCAGTCTGGCCTTCTGGATTCAAAATTCTGTTCCTGTTCTGTGCCCTGATTCCAAAACTGGTCTCGGTTTTTTTCCATCAGCTCTTGTTTGCGAGAAATCGCGGAAAAACCATTTTGCTGTTTTTTTTAGCTTATGGAAAATTATGCCGGAATGTTATTGTACATTTGTTTGGCTATTAATGTAAGAGCTATGCTAAATCGAGTAGCCTTTTTCATATTTCCTATACACATTTTGTGAATTAATCAAGTAGTCCAGCCATAAAAATTTAATTCACTTTTTCGTGAAAAAAACGGCTGTAGCCTCGCAAAACAAGCTGATAAAAGTGCAACAAAATTCGTAAAATAGCGGATATGTTAGGATATATGCTAAAATAGTTGTTTTAATTTTACGATTTATGCACTAGGTTGTAGATGACGGTTTATTTTGAAAAATTTGCTATAAATTGAGAAAAATTATCTTCAAGGTCCAATTTAGTCACTTTCGGGTTTTGCTGATGCGGCTCGCTTGATTTTTTTATGGCTGCATTGATGTATGTAGTACCGCATAAAACTTATAAACCTACAAATTTGTGCTTGGTGTGACCCCCATAATTTTCCCATAAGCTAAAAAAAACAGCAAAATGGGTTTTCCGCGATTTCTCGCAAACAAGAGCTGATGGAAAAAAACCGAGACCAGTTTTTTGGAATCAGGGCGCAGAACAAGAACAGAATTTTGCATCGAGAAGGCCAGACCTCACAAAAGTGGTCACTTTGTTGTCCTGTGCAATGTTCATGTTGTTTACTTTATCAAGGTTGATTTTTCTTGTTGAAATACCTTTTTAATGCAAGAGTTCTTTAGAATAAATAAGGGTATTCGACGACAGTTTTTCGCTGCTCAGTGAGCAATGTGAGTAATGTCTTGATTGTTGAAATTATTTATGTTGCTTACGAGGCGTATGAGTATTTTTAGTAAAAACTAAATGTCCTCGTCGCGCCCCCTTAAACTGAAAATTAAATTATTCTGTTTGACATTATATAACAAAAATAATTCTTTAAGGAGCGGCCTCCTTGATTTTCCAATTTTTGCATTACTTTTAAGAGTCAAATCAATGAGATTTAAGTCCATGATAGCTAACTTTTGATTCCTTAAAAACAGCGTTCAATTTTATTGCCTTTTGCTTCATCATGTCGTCACTGACTGCACAGGACTTAGGTGTTTACTTATCGGCTGTTCACTATAACCGGAATCCACTGTATATTAAAAATATGGAAAACCAGGGCATAGTACACTTCAAACTAAATTAAAGACAACTGCTTGTAAATGAAATACATAAAGGCAACACTGCGTATGATTAATAATTAAATACTTTAGAGCAGCGGTGGGCAAGCCCTTGCTCCGAACAGCTCTCATTGCTCTGGAATTCATTTTTGACGTCAGTTTGTCTCAAAATTAATTGCGTCGCTTCTAAATAAAAATCAAATACAAAAATATCGTCTCCAGCTCTAAAAAGCAGACGGGAACAATACAAAATATACGCGGTATGCGCGATCGAGACTTGGGATGACAGACAGGCGGCTGCAAAAATACAAAAACAATCACATACAGTGAATCGCTGCACGTCTCGAGCCTCATTGTTTTTGGTTTTTTGTTTTGGCTGTTGTTGCTGGACTGCTCCCAAATTTCGTGCCCACCGCTGCTTTAGAATTTTATTGAATTTTTTTTATTTTTGTTAACTTTTATGCTTTGTACTACCAAAATGCAACTTATTCATAGAAAGCAGAGAATATGACCCTATAATTTTCATACTTGGGAGGTCATTGTGCATTGTACATTGTCTTCTGTCTTACTTTTGTATTTTATAACGTTCATCCCATTAGTTCTTGTTCATCCCATCTACCCCTTTAATAGTTCCAGGGTATTTTCTGTAAGAATTATGCGTCTTTAGCTAAAGCCGAAAAACTTTCACGACTCGGAGTTGAGTGGAGGGTTTTGGTCGTTGTGTCGTGTCCTCGACACACCGGAAAGAAAAAGTCTAAAGCAGCCAGAGAAGACGTCTGTTACATGTTGGCGCGTAGAAAATATGAAAATGAAAAAAAAAAAGGAGGGGAAAAAATTGTTAGTGGCATGGCATTTGTTGCCGTGTTGGCTTCGTTTAATGAGCTTAACGCAGCTGTTTGCCGCCTCCGAACATCTAACTCCCACCTCACTCACTCTCTCCCACTCTAAGCTCTATTCTCAGTTTTGGGCAACTTTAAGCCGCAGCTGCATTGTTTCAGGGCATTGTTGTCCCTGTCGCTGTCGGCTGCTCAATTCGCTGCCGCATTGCGCGATTTGCGCTAATTCACGTGTTTCCGGTTGCTCAAGTTTTTGAATTGCTTCGGTGCTTTATGTGGTCCTTGTTAGGAAGTTGCAGTGCAGCATTGCGTCCATTGTGGCCTGGTCAACTTTTTTGGGGTGATGCTGCAGTATTTTTGGCTGTAATTGTTGGTAGCTACCAAATCGCTCTTTGGGCAGGTGAAAAACTTTGTTTTTTTTTTTGACTTACTACTACGGCAAAGCTTTTGAGTGTTGGGCAGATTGGAAAAAAGAAAGTTTGCGCTTGGGATATCCAAGTTAATTGTTTTGAACACAATTATAAAAAGTTTGGCGGATTTATTTTGCTTTTTCTCTTTATATTTCACTTTATCTGTGTTGTGGATGAAAGATATTTAACGAGCTGTCGCTGAATTTTGAGTGGGCTATCAATGGGGATTTTAAGTTGTGGAAACTCAAAACTCTGCAATCTATCAAATGGAATGTTGGTTTACTATTGAAACCATTAGGTTGGATTTAAATAAATTTGGCTCTTTAAGAACAGGATTTCACTTGAACTGTGTTTAGCCAGAAATAAATTTTTTTTCTAAAGGAATATTTTTCTTCCAGTTTTGAAGAGTTATTATTTTTTTCAATTAATCAATTATTTAAAAACTCACTCTGAATAAAAAACTCACAAAACTTTTGGCGCACTCTTTGTTGGCAATATCCACTTAAAAATACCAAAAAATACTAGATTCGCATTTTCTGTGATTTTATTCAATTATTCTATAAATTGTCGAATACAATTTTGAGTTATCGGGAAGCATTTGTAAATATTTTTTCATCCATAATAGATTTTCTCAAGAAAGTTGCAAAAATAAACACGTAAAACACCGGGATTTTCTTCCTAATTGTGCAGCTGTATAAAAATGAATAATTAACGGTGAGTTTTTTAAGAGAAGTTTTATAAAATTCGATTAAAACACTCAATTTGCATCATATATTCAAAATTTTTTATTGGAATCGATAAATTGGCCTTTGCCATTTACGTTTTTAAAGATAACTTCATGTAAATGTTGTTCGCGGCTCCGTTTCAAATGGTCCATTCGGAAAGTCCAATTTTGCTGGACAAAATTTTTCGATAAAACAGTGGTTTTTCATGGAATTATTCTAAGGCCAATTCACGAAAAATTTGACGTTGTGGTAGGTCATTCGTCAATCGATACGTAAAATTTTCCATGTGGTTAAATTTTGATAATAAATTTCAACAATTTGCAATCGTTGCAAGTAAGTCGGGATTTACACCATGAAGCAAACTTCATAAAGTTTTCTTAGTAGGCGTGGAATTTAAAGGAAATCTTTCAGACCTTTTAAACGAATCCTAAAGAAATACATATAAATCTCTCGCCTACTAAGAAAACTTCATGAAGTTTGCTTCATCATGTAAATCCCGTCTTAGTCTTTCCGTGATGAAACTTCTTACTTTGACAGATGACGTTTGGAATCGTCATTCCCAATCAGTCCTGCCAATCTGAAAAATTTAGCTCTTAAAAAATAACCCTTTATTTTCAGTTACACTTTATTTTGATTACATACAGAAGTGGCATGTTTCGCATCAGGCGCACAGTCAAGCAATGTTTAATGTAATCATAAATACTGAAGGTTTTCTAAATCTGGTCACACTCCCCTAAACCGAAACAATTGCCACCAAGGTGTAAATATTACTAGTGCGGCGGTCATTCACAAGCTTTCTTTTCATAGATTACATATTGTCGGTTTGCTATTCATGGAAACGTTTTTTTGTTTCACTCTTGCGCATTTAGCTAAAAGCATTGAGTTTACAAATTTTATTCCTTGCCGCACCAAAATACCAAAAGTGGCAATCAAAGTGTATCTGATTGCCACTTTTGGTATTCTTCTTGGCAGACGCTTTGGTGAGGTGGATACTAAGCTGTAATCCAAGGTGTATCTATTAGGTGTGGCGAACATTCAAAAGGTTTCAATTTATAGCCTACATATTTTCTGTTTGCTATTCATTTAAACGTTGTCTGTCTCACTCTTGGGCAGCTACCCAAAGCTTTCGTGCTTACAAATTTTATTGTTCGCCACACCTTGTTGATACATCTTGCTTTAGTCAGCCTCAAAGCTGATTCAATTAAAATTTTTGGTATGACCTTAATTTCCTTACCATTTCTGGGCACACTGCACACTTTGTTTGATGCTGTAAGCAGCTGTTCGACGAAATCTAAATCAGATCAAAATCAAATCTTAATCAGTTTCAAATACAACCAAGCGTATAGCGAAAAGTTAATCTAGGTATACTTCTGAGAAAAAACCATTGATCTTAAATCAAAATCGAGCCTCTTAATTTAAACGTGAACTGTTTCATTATTTTGGACAGTTGCTTATGTAAATCTTCTCTAGATTATATTAAATTGAAGAATTTTAAAAATTTTCTTAAAATTTTACTAGATTACCACCTTAACAAATATGCATATATGATATCATATTCTATCACTTTGATATACAAATTTTAATTAATCTTTTTTCTGTGTGAAGTCCTTCTGAAAAACCACGAATTATACATATTTCCATTTTAATTAATTCTATTAAAAATCGAAAACAGTTCCCAATTGGTTCTTTTCGGTGATGTTATTATTCCCTGTTTCAACGGTGACCCCGACGTGCTTCTTATTTAATTTACAACTCGAAATCATATTTTTTTGAACTAAACTTGCAGTTTATTTAATAGAAAAAATTATAATCAGTTGACGTTATCATTCCCTGTTCCAATGGTGACCCCGACGTGGTCCTTATTTAATTTACATCTCGAAATCATATTTTTTTTAAACTAAACTTCAGTTTATTTAATAAAAAAATTTAAATCAGTTCCCGATTTCGGTTCATTTCTGTGAAGTTATTATTCCCTGTTTAAATGGTGACCCCGACGTGGTACTTATTTAATTTACATCTCGAAAAATATTTTTTTTTTTGGATTTATTCTAAAACCTATCCAAATTATAAGAATATCAGGCTAACTAAAGCTAAATCAAAGGTATTTATTTGGCCTTCTAAGCAAGAAGTACCCACATACAATTCAATTTCTAAGAAGACGAACACACAAAAACACTTCAATTTCGTATATTCCTTTTCTCTGCTTTCACAAGTACCCTCAAGAGAATGAGATAGAGTGGAGGGAGCACGACATATCGTCTAGCATCATTATTTATCTAAAACAGCTTACAAGGTGCTTACAATTTTTCCAAATATGCCAACCAACCGCACACTCAAAGTGTTATTATTAGTCGTAGTGGAAGGCCATTGAAGGTAGTCCTCGTCTGACAGGCAATGCAACGATAACCAAGCGAGAGGGAGCAGAGCCAGACCCATGGCAAAAAGGCAGCCAAGCGAAAGCATTTTGCATTTGAGAACATTTGAATTATATAAAAAATGAATTGCCATTTGCCGTAGTCGAAGGCTCGATTTGATTTCATTTTGGTTGGCAATAGCAATCGAATCGATTTGAGTGGCTATTTGGGCAGCAGACTTAAAGTGAAATTTGTATATGCAATAAATTGAAATTTAGTAAAAAATCGGTACATTGCTTCTGGTCATTAGAAGTGACAACGCCGCAAGGCCTCCCCCACGCCCCCTTTGGTCATTTATCGTGCCGCAATTTTTGTGTTTCTCTTTTTTTTCGGTTCAATTTTCTGGTCATGCACATGACAGACGCGACTACAACCCGAACGATTTTGTTCATTAGGCACGCACACACGCGCTATTCCACCTTCCCAGCCCCATACCCATACCCCCATCCTGTGCCATCACTTCCTGCTGCTGCTGCTCCTCTTGGGTCCACACAATGTAATCAACGAAATCGGCGAACGGGAGGCTAACTCTAGCGCACGCTCTTGCATTTATCGGCGTTTTGTCTACAATAGGCAAACAAACGGTACCCGGGCTTTCTGTGCTGCTGCTGCTGCTCTTGCCTGAAGCACAAAAAATCATGGATGCCAGCTCTGCCTGGCCGAAACTGCAGCCATTAACGGTAATTCCGGCAATGCTTTTAATTGCGCGCATACAAAGAGGCAACAGCATGGAAAATGAGTTGTGGCCCAGGGATTTTGAGTTCAGACAATTGAACCAGAAATGCCGAGCAGCAGCAGCAGCAGCAAGCGCGGCAGATGCATTCAGTTTTCCCGAGAATCAACAGATTATGTAGCGGAGCAGGCACAATTTAGAGATTTTTGTTTTGTAACGACAGATTTGGGTTAGGCGCAATACAGGCATACAGTACACTTTGAAAAATCAAGCAGCTTGCTCCTTCAATTTTAATTTCGATCAAATTATGCGGAATCGGAGTTGGTAAATGTTACCTTTTCCAAAAACTGATTCTGTTTTTCCAATATCCATTTATCTCCATTAAACTGATAGCAATCAATTTCAAGCGTATTATCTAATCCTTTATTGAAAATAAGATCTCTTACCAATTCCGATCAATCGGATTCGGAAACGAGAAGAGGCCTGTTAGACTCATAGAAAAAGTAGAGATTTTCATACTTGGATCAAGAGCATTCGAGTACAATAGTAAGGTAAGAGTGAAAATTCTTGATCCAAGAGTAAAAATTCTTGCCCTAAGAATGCATTTTTAAGTACGAATTTCTTGAAAGAAGAATTTTCATACTTGATTTTAGTATGAGAAGTTCTTAGTTCAAGTAGAAAATTGCTTGACAGACTCATAACCACGATTCCCTCATTCTTGAATTAAAAGCGGAACATTCTTAAAACCAAGAATCTGTCATTCTTGAATTAAGAGCCGAACATACTCTCATCCAAGAACATTCTTAAAACCAAGAATCTGTCCTTCTTGAATTAAGAGCCGAACATACATCCAAGAATTTCTCATTCTTGGATGAAGAGCTATACAATCTCAAATCCAAGAATTTCTTAATCTTAAATTTAGAGCTGAACGTACTTAAACCTAAGAATTTTCCAATCTTGAACTGTAGGTATGAAAAACTCTTATTTCATGTAGAAAACTCTTGAATCAATAGCTTGACAGACTCAAACCAAGATTATCTCATTCTTGAATCAAAAGCGGAACATTCTCCCATTCTTGAATTGAGAGCTGTACATTCTAAAGTTCAAAAATCTCCCATTCTTGAGTTAAGAGCTGAGCATACTCAAATCCAAGAATTTCCCATTCTTAAATTAAGAGCCGAAAATATCTCATATCTCATACGTGAATTTAGAGCTGAACGTACTAAAATCGAAGAAGTTTTCATTCTTGAACTAAGAGCTGAACATACTCATATAGAACTCCCTAGAACGAAAAAAATCTCGATGTCAAGAAAAAAATTCTTAAAAAATCAATAACGAATAAATTTTTTTCAAGATCATTCGTACTCTTACTTCTTTCTTAGTGTAAACTATATTTTAATACAATTTGGATTTACCAATTGAACACAAAAATTTGCATTGGAATTTCATTTAATTACACTGGAGAAAAACACTGCAGTGAAAAATTCGACAAAGATGAAAAAATCCTAATCCAGGAGTATATTTTTCTAGAATTTTTTTTCTATAATAAACCATTTTCAATAAAAGGTTAAACAAATTTGTATAACCAAAGGAGAAGGAAGGGCGAGGCCATACTGTTGTTTCAGAAGTTTTATATTTTCATGCATTAAATGAACACTATCACCTATTTTCAAAGCATTTCTCGACTTTGGATGTAAAAAACTCTTTAATGTCGTACCCTACATAAATTGATGTACATTTATTAACAGTTTTTTGACTGAACATTGTTAAACTTACTTACAAATAAATAAATGGGAAAAAAACGTCGACGTAAACTTTGACCATATGTATCGAATTCTCAAAAATTTCCGTTCTCAATTTCAACCAATATGGGATCTATAAATTTTTTCTGAATCGATGAACATTTGTCTTAAAATTAAATAAATATTTTTCAGAACGAAAAAAGTGACTATTTCGCACACCTTATTATAAATGTTTACATTTAAGAGTTATTTTTAGACATTTATTTTTTTACTCCGCAGAAACAGTTATTTAATTCTCTTATTTTTTGACTCCTAGTATAACAGTTAATAAAGACTTTAGTTATGTTACACATCACAGTTATTGAAAGACTTCTATGAAAAAGTCAATAAATAACAGTTACTAAAGACTTTTGTGTTATTACTCAGAAAATAACAATTATCGAAAGACTTTTATAAATTAAAATTACTCAGAAACTAGCAATTATCGAAAGACTTTTATTATAAAATTCAGTCAGAGACTTATATGTTTTAGTCACAGTTTAAAAGTCTTTTTTATTAATATCAGGTTATAATAAGTTATACCCAATGGATGCAGTGCACAAATAACAAAAGCTACAATAAATTAAAAGACCTTTATAGTGGGTTTCAAAAAATTAGAGTTCTTAAATTTATTTATTTACTAAATTTTATAACAAGGCTGCAAGCCTCCAAAATTAATAAAGAGGTTTGTTTTGGGGGTTCGAACCCTTGAGAAATCTTGGTTGTTTGGATCGCGGACCAGTTCCTGAAACCCCTGAATTCCAGGTTTTGGTTGGAACCTCAGTTCACTTGGACACAAAGAAAGACAAAGAAATGAAAGAGAAATATGACGCTTCCCTCTTTTGAGTGGATTTTTGGGGTTACCATCACATTCAATAACAGAGGTTGCAAAAAAAAGAGCATAAGTCTAACTATTATTTTTTAATAAGCCTAAGAGTTAGGATTCTTCCTTCAAGTTAGAAAAATCCGTAATCTACCTACTTTTGACATAGGTTGGGGTATCTTGAATTTATTGTTTGTTTAGGCTTTTATCTCTACTAGCTCTTAGATAAGAAAAAACAATCTTTAGTGTTGAAAATGCTTGAACAACTGATACCAGGATCAAGTTTAAAGACCTTTCCAAAGTTTGAAAACATTGGTCTATGTATGTTGTGCTCTTAAACAATTTTTTGAAGAAATCTTTGGCATCATTGACAGAGTTTTTAATTGATATATGTTCAATGCTTTCTGTTGCTTTCATAAACCTTCTTTATAAATACTTTTATCAAAAATTTATTTTGTTTGAAAAATTTCTTAATATTATGAGTAAGTGGTCTGGTTGGGTTAACTGGAACCTATCCAGGGGTCAAAAATGTAAAAGGTTCGGTTCATGGTCCGGTTCGGGTACTTCGAAAATTCCGTACCGAACTGGTTTTCAGGGGTTCGGTTCCGGACCGGTTTGCAGCCTTGTTTTATAATAAAAAGTCTTTGGCTAACTGTTATTTTCTGAGTAATAAGTTAAAAGTCTTTCATATTGAGAGTATGGATTGAAAACCGAGCCTTATTGTGAAAAACTTTTGAAGACTCCCTCCCTTTCAGTTTGGCTTTACGAAGGCGTATGGCACATCGAAAAAACTTCTTTCTTGATTCTTAATGGTTATCAAGTTAAGGAATAAGTGGATAATCTGCATTTTTCTCGACAATCATACGGAGAACCCTACTTTAAGACCTGCTGTTTCTATTCTATTGCGTTTTTTCTTACAATCTTACAGTGGATCCTATATTGTGGCCTGCTGTCATCAGTAGCCTTCGCTGAAGACTGCACACACAATAGCTGAGTTACATAAAACAATATGGCTTTATACAGGTTCCAGCTAGTCGAGTACCTCACCTACCTTGTATCAACTTAGGTAACATCCATTCATTCACTGATTTCTATCTACGTAACAAAGTAACGTAAGTAAGTGGCTCCTCCACCCACCCATCACACTCTGTCCCGTCTCGATTGTATTGCTTTTACAAAACTTTTGACACAATTTATGGCATTCGCTTTTGTAACGATTATAAAAACATTTGCAACAGCTGATATTCACAGAAATTGATGAGGGAGGAAGTTTGGATGCCCACACACCCTCGACTTTGTCCAAAGTCCAAGAACAATAGCAAAACTTACATATACAGTTTATTGCATTTGCCGTGTGTGTGTGGGTGTAAGTAAGTCACTCACCCACACGCTCACGTACGTACGTACTGCGTATCCCCTCCTGCACCCATAGGGACACCATTTGGTAATGAGATTTAGAAATAAAATCTACAAAGATGTTTGCACGAGCTGTTGACGTCCATCTAAGTGTGTTTGTGTGTTTGTGTGTCTGTGAATCTGTGCGTTTGTCCATTTGTTTTCAGCTACTATCCATTAGTAACAGATGCTACTCGTACTGCCACTACCAGAGGCAGCCAGCGCCTCAGTCTGATGTCTCCACATTCAAATGGCATCTATGCACGATGCCGTCATTTATATGTACATATATTCTGCACAATATATACGGGCAGATTGTGTGCCTGTGTGTGTAAAGAGAAAACATGAAGAGAGATGACAACTAAACGATAGTTAGATACTCTAAACACTTGAATATACGTATACGCTTAATCATGGGAATTTGGTTAGGTAAGGTTTGACTTCAAAGGAGGTTACTCGTAGATCGTGTTGGTATATGCATTAATTGTTATTAATATACATTTTGTCAGTATTAATGCTCAGGCTAGTGTTGGTGATTCTTCTAAGTTTTTAAAATATACGACAGTAATAGTAGTTATGTTCTTCAGGTTCACAAGTACTTAACACATTTACTTTATCAAATGCCAAAGCGGTTGTCAGGCCGAAGAAACCAAACCAAACCTTAACACAACAATTTTAAAAATTTAATTTAAAAAAATAAATTTGAATAAATCAAAAACAACAATTGAAAAATTAGCTTCTACCCCATTTTCCAACCATCGGGGTAGCTTTTTGTCAAATTAAAAAGTCCGCTTTTCTTTCTCATTTATTTGTCCCATACTCCCATTTTCCGACCCTTGGGATGGGTTTTCCGAAATAAGCATAGCTTACAAACCGAATTTCATATGGTGTTGATTAATAATAAGAGCTTTATTAAACGTATTTTACACAGATCGGCTGAAAAACAACGTTTTTGAACATACGCACCTGATAAAAATTTTCGACCATGGTGGACAATATTCCGAAATATTAGAATTATATTTTCTTTCATTTTCCGACCTTGGGGGCAATTTTTCCCACACCATTAAGTCACATGTCTTATTATTTCGCAAACTTTGCTTACAAACCAAGTTTGAGACGTTGTTGAAAAAAAATAACCCATACACGATTTTCCAGGCATTTAAAAGTTGGTACTTTTATCCCTTACCATTTAGGCAGTCGGGAAGTCAGTTAGTGTGGACAAACTCATTTATAAATAGAGAAGATGGAATCTATACATCAGATTTATTTTAAATTCAGAATCATTGCAGCTGTCTACACCTTAAACCGTTTAGCCTGTGCGTAGTTTGTTAACCAATAAGTCAGTCAGTGTGGACAAACTCCTTCATAAATAGAGAAGATTGAATATAAATGTCAGATTTAGTTTAAATTAAGCATAATTGCAGCTTTTTATCTTTTACCGTTTAGTCTGTGCGTAGTTTGCAAACTAGTAAATCAGTCAGTGAGCGTGGAAATACTCTTTAATATATAAAGAAAATATAATAGAGATCTTTGATTTAGCTTATATTCAAAATCGATGCAGCACATCATTGCAATTTTCGCACAGCCTAAGCGGAATACATAGAAATTTCCGCTTAGGCTGTGCATAGATTACAGTAGTGAAGACAAACTCTTTTATATATGGAATAGGTTAAATATGTTTACTGCTAAATTTTAGCACTCTAACATCAGTTATGCTGGACGAACATTGGGTCATAAAATGACAAATGACAGAAAATAACAATTGATTTGCCTTGAAAAGGACAGGAATTTGACTCAAAATGACACAAAATGAGGCAATGTAAGCCGAGCCTAACACATCTGCTTTTCTACCCAAATCCACAGTCAGCTACAAATATCAAATAGTTTTAAAAGCTTAAAAGTCTTACCCCATTTTGGATTGTAGCCTTAGACTGGGTTTATATTGTCTCATTTTGTGTCATTTAGAGTCAAATTCTTGTTATTTTCTATGCAAAACGTTTGTCATTTTCTGTCATTTGTCATTTTATAACCCAATGTAAGCCTAGTATCACTTGTTCCATCTCTTTAGGACATCTTCAAGTCAATTATATCATTTGAACTAAAATTCTAATAAATATTATTAGTCGGCTTTTCAAGATATCCTAGAACTTAGGCTTGAACCCTTTTGGTGGTATCTTCATCTTTCAGTATAAGCTGAAATTCAAAAACTTTTCTCTCCACAAGCGCTGGATATTCTGTTTGTTTTCCCCTAATTCCATGGGAGATATCACACTATTAAAACCCAAACCAGTTTTCGTTCATTGAAGTTTTTTGAAATACAAATTTATATACAAACTTTTATTATCAACTTTGGTTAGTCTTTTCTGGCACACAAACGCCGGACTTTTGCGTTGAACAAGAATTGAATTGCATTTCAAGGCGTTACTCCATCGCACACGCTTGTGGCCACACGCCGGAAAAAGAATCGATGACATGGACGAATGCCGATGAGATAATTGCGGCATTAGAGCGCTCACAACAAAATAAGGCACCGAGGCCAGATGGGAACCCAACCAGAGCCATTCAAATGATCGTCGAAACTCTTCGTGATATATTCGCTGACCTCTACAATCGCTGCATCGGCGAACGAATCTTTCCGCCCAGATGGAAACATCAGAAATTGGTGCTACTCTCAAAAGGCAGTAAGAACGAGGAGGACCCCTCTGCATAAAGTCCATTGTGCATGCTGGTCGCGATCAGCATATTATTTGAAAGAATTATATGCAATCGATTTGAGGAGGAACTGGCGAGCATTCAAGATCTTTCAAATTAGGACGACTGTTGCCATCTCAATAGTAGTGAAAATAGCCCGTTATTCCACTGCTGGGAAATGATGGCACAAAAATTCTTGCCTGGTCACCATATTAGACGTCAAAATGACTTTGCTCTGCTATTTGGAAGCAATATCTTCCAATCGCTCAAAAGGCTCAGTATACCAAAACATACTCTCCTGTGGCAAGTTACTTTTGGGACCGTAAGCTGCTGCACGACACGTCAGATTTGATTTCACGAGCGGCCTAAGAGTCGGCAACATAGATTTTCTCAAAAAGCACCTTGTTTTCAAAAACATGAAGATAAGAAAACGGCCCTGGGCACGAGACGCACTTATTTTCCACACACTGTTCCGAGATTCTTTGCCGAAGGGTAAGAGATATGCGTGGGCATTGGGAGACTATTCATGGATATCCTAATCAGGGCTGCAAACCCCTTTAATTTTGACTGGGGTTCGGTTCGGGGTTCGAACCCTTACCCTACTCTGGGGTTCGGTTCCCAACCGGTTCCCCTTTAAATTGAGAACGGGTTCCGGTTCGGGTTCGGGTTCCAGATAGCATTTATATATTTATGTACATAATAGTAATTTAATAGAATTTGAAGACGAGATGCCATATAATCTGCCTCTCGATGGCTTGGAAGTCAAGCACATAAGTGATCTGTCTTGATTGATTGATTGTATGTATGTTTGAAGAGTTTAGCGATTCTGCCAACCTGCACTCACAGCGAAAGTCATTTCTCCTTCACAGTAGTGGGATTGCTGAATTTGATGTGATTTTTGTGGCTATGAAACCTGCAAAAAACACGGCCACTTTTGGCCTAAAAATAAGAGATTGAGCTTTATCTGCGTACCCGTGATTTAGTAACTGTGATTGCCCATATCGGCGTAACTGTGATTAAGTCACAGTGACTGGCAGTCATCAAATCCACACTGTTACTTCAAATATGCAGTCACTGTGTGATTTAATGATTGCCAGTGACCGTGACTTAATCACAGACATGCCGGGTTGTCTCATCCCTAACTTTAAAGTGTTCAGCCACACACACACGTACATACATTTCCGAGAATTCAGTCAAATTATTTTTTCTACAAAAGGGACCGCCACAGCACGGCTTTGCCTACATATTGTGAGAGTGAAATGTTAAAAGAACTTTATTTGTGATTTGGTTAAAAAAATGAAGAAATTTAAATAAAGTGCAACTTTCCCTTGTATTCACAGTGCCATTGTATCTCCTACGAACAAAATTGTACACAGAAATACGGTTTCAGTTACAAATTGAATTCCCTTGCTTGAGGTTGTGTAAAATAACACAGTCCAGTCTTTTTTGTTGCGGATGGGAAAAAGTGTCGCCATCCGTACATGGGCATATGAATGGATACATTTTCTTCATAATAATGAAATATTTTAAACCATCAAAGTGCAAAAATAAATTCTACGCTTGCCAATTTATTTTAGAACCGAACCCCATCGATAAGAAAACAGGGTTAGGTTCGGGTTCGGGTTCTAGTGATTATTTTCAATGGGGTTCGGTTCTCGGTTCGGTTCAGGCATCACCAGAACCTGAACCGAACCGGTTCTGAAGGGTTCGGTTCCGGACCGGTTTGCAGCCCTGATCCTAATAAGCTTCCTAAAAAATAGGGAGGCCATTTGCACCATGGCTGTAAAAGTTATCATGACCTTCCGTCGCGCTGAAAGGCAGTGCAATTCCCCTTGTGAAGTAATACTTAGCGGTGGTACCGCGGGAGGGAATCGGGGAATAGGGTGGTCTAAGTGGGTGAGGAACACCTAATAATAACTTAATCAACGAAATGCAACTTCAATAAAATTTAGTATTTGTAGGAAAAAATCTCTTGTCCCAAGCGAGAATCGAAGAAATGTTAATCCAAAAGCATATGTCACTCAAGTGTTGAGCGACCCTTCAGGCTAAACTTTTTTCTTAAAGTATACCCACAAATTTGTATATGGCCGGCATTTTGTGCT
Source organism: Lordiphosa mommai (assembly GCA_018904225.1). Classification (NCBI taxonomy): domain Eukaryota; kingdom Metazoa; phylum Arthropoda; class Insecta; order Diptera; family Drosophilidae; genus Lordiphosa; species Lordiphosa mommai. Next base: position 39,955 of record JAEIFT010000856.1, read on the forward strand.
ATTTGGTCAGCATGTTAATACGCTTTGGTTTTGCGTGCCAAAGAGTTTCTCTACTTACTCCTACTGTTTGAGTAGGGGGAGGGGGCGGTGGAAATGTATCGCATTAAACCATTTGAGTACTTCATTCATAGTTTTTTTGCTGATATTGCTGTCCACCATTTTTGGTCCAGCTGCTTTAAGGCCGTATATGTGTACATCATAAACACGTTTGAATTATGACCCTGTAGAACTTGCTCTTTTTCACGTTTTCTGTCTTTGACTTTTCGTTGCCATAACCGAGATAAATCATTTTAGACAGCGTCATTAGTTGGCTGTAATCATTTTCTTGCGGCTCCTCCACCCACACAAACGCACACAACTACAAGAACAACAACAATAACAACAACTTTTGATACATAGCGTACAGCAGCTGTATTTCTTTTTTTTTTTTTTTTATTTTCCGTCCTGTCATTGCTTCATTGGGAAGCTTTAATCCAAGTCAACATGGATGGGTGTGGTAAATGGTAAATTTCTTTTTAATTTGAAGCATTCACTCAAAGTCATCGTCATGTTGTTTGGGGGGGTATTAGTAGTACCGCCCCACATTCAGCTGCCCAGCCTGGATCCTGGACCCCTGACTTATAATTTATGGCGCAAACCTCACGTTTGTGGGGCATTTTATGGCTATCGGCACAATATATATATATGCGAGTATATGTATATATGTATAAGGGATAAGTGCTTCGAATGTCTGCTTATATATGTTGAGCTGGACTAGGATATATCCTGTTAAAGTGAAAATAAGAACTGAATAAAAGTAAACTGTACCATCTACTGTGATGCATTAACGGAGAAAGGGGTCTTTTAACATTTGTTAGTTTGACAGAAATAGTGTTGCATTCAAATTCATTACGCAACTGACTTATCCAACTGCCCTTGTTAAAGTTTTCAAGACCCACTGCATTGAAATGAACTTTTAGAATACTTTCTAAGTCACCTCAGAAACTCACACATAAACCAAAAATAGATGGATTAGAAAGTGATTCAAATAAATAAATGGCACTGTAAAAGCTTTGAGAACTTATCTAAACGAGACCTATATCTTTTGCGATAATCAAAAAGCCACCCAACCAACCATATTGCGTTTTTTTATCTTCATGTCTTGATCAGGTGTTTTTCAAAAATTTGATATATAGCGGTCCATTAAATAATGGCCCGTTATCATCAATCTTTATGATAAAATATTCTTCAATTATTTTTAAACAGAAACATCGAATATTTCAATATCGATAAAATACTTGGAATATGGCCGATCAAAAGACCGTTTGAGGTCAAAATTAAATTTATGGATTTTTTTTGTAATTTCATTATTAACAGCTTTTTAATTAATTTAATTAGATAAATTTAGTAAAGCTTAGATCTGGAGCATAATCATAAACTCATCCACTTTTCTCTGTGTACAATCCTTTACAAAAGTACTATCGAAAAATTTAACTGAGGCGTGAAAGAGAATCAAAAATAACACAAAAAAAAACAAATTGAGGTGTGAAAGAGAATCAAAAATAGCACAACAAAAAACAAAAAATTGAGGTGTAAAAGAGAATCAAAATAACGCAAAATAAATGCAAAAAAAAGGAACGAGTTACCAAATAAAATTCCAAATCCATAAATTCCTGACCGTGATAAGCGCCTAAACAAAAATCAAGCCGGTCAAACTGCCATGACTGTAGTCTCTGTGTGTTCCGCTGAACCATATGCGCATTTCTTAAAGCGACCAAGAAAGCAAATTTTAAACTGACACCAGATTATTAGTATTTAGTATTTGCTAGCATTTCAACGATGGGAAAAATGTATTAGCGACTCGTCTAATGAAAATGTGTTGAGCAGAGTTTCCGCACAGTGTGTTCAAGGGGGTTGGTAAAGGCACGTTTTGGAGAACGACTTCAATGTTTGTTTTATACAATTCGATAGCTTTTTCTATGTATCTTCTTATTGGAGTAGGAACTATAATTTCGACTTAGACAATACTGGGATACAAATATTTCAACATGATAATTACTACGTTTATGCACAAATAAAAATATCATGATTTTTGCCCTTCCAAGTATGCTATGTTTATGAATATGAATAATTAAGAAAAATATTTATTTTTTAGTTGCCTTAACAATAATTATTTTTGTATACCTTTTACTGGTCGGACAATCTGAGTAAATAAACAATTTTGATTATGTATGATGCTTCCATAACTGACTATTAATTATCTAGTTAAAATAAACTCTTTAAGAAAATAAAGTTTGCATACTTCGAGTGGCAAAAAAAAACATGATTTTTTATAAGCATAAACGCTTATTTAAACTTATTGAAAAAAGAGGAGGATACTCACATTGTTTAATAATTGATAAGTGCGTTTACAGTTGAGCACCAGACCAAAAACATTGTAGTTGTTGAATCTCGATATTTTTGATTCTCTTTCACTCTTTATATACATTTTTTCACCATTAAATTGGCCCGCTGTGACCCGCATGCGGACTTGATTTTAGTTTATTCCTTCTATTTCTGGGGTCTAATTGATTTCCAATTTCATTAGTTCCTTCTTGGTTAGGGAAAAGGTCTATTCAGATGCCTTTATGAATCCAGATTATTTTTCGAGATAGAGCCGAAAGATCGGATTTATGAGCCAATGAATTGCTGTCGTCGACGACCCAAAGCTGGACACGAGCAGAAGAAGTGTGAGACGGATTAAACTTCTATCTCGTCCCTGCAGCTTCTGCATAAGTCAGTATAGGGTGCACCTAGTCTGCTGGCATAAGTTCTGACCAGCCAGTGACCTGTAAAATACCTTATAGCAGTGAGTAGGCTAGCTTTCTGCTCGTATAAATCTTTCATAATGAGCCTGCACGTAGCCATGGGCATACCTACTGTTTGCTGAGGCTAACAATCTAGTAGGCCCTTATACCGTCTTGTTTTCAGTGTGAATAGCTTGTCATTTGGCATTGAAAATAACTTATCTAAATAAGGTAACATTAAGGCCTACTATATTATCATGTCTCATGCGTCGAACAAAATGACCTTACGCCGAGTTCGTCGTAAATTTTATAGATTTCTGCGGTCCTTGCCGACCCTGATTCCACTCTTCTCTAGAAGGGATGAAGACGTGAAAAGGGGTAGAGAGGGATTCTTTTGGGATACAGTAATTAGAGACAGTAGGTAGGTGGGTGTTCCCCTGAAGGATGCTGGAGTGACCGAAGTAGGTTGTGCGCCATTGTTTCGATTCTCTCAAACTTCAAGCGGATAGGGTAGCTACTCTATATCCCGTACAGTACAGCAGAAACGGTCGTACGATTGCCGTGTAGATCAATCCAACTAAGTGTGGGGTCATCGCCCATTTGAGGCCGATAGGTAAGACCATAAAGAAACAATCGTTCTTGTTTATCAAAAATTTAAAGTTGAAGCCACTTCTGCTAATTTTCTGATGCCGGAAATGTGGTCTGTCATTTGTCCTTTCTGTATTTAATGGTCGCAAATGCTTTGTACGCTGATTTATAGGGTAAGAAAGACAAACAAAGATAAAATCTGTTGGCCAGCAGCCTACACCACGCCCCAGTCTTCCATCTGTTCCCCCTCTCTCTCTCTCTCTCCCACTCTATTTTGCTCTGTCTACTTGGTCCATCGTCTCAAGGTTGCCTGTGTTTTGTGCTTAATGGCTTTTTAATTATATTAGCGGCGGTCGATTTCGATTTGTGGTCGTTTCAAATAAAATTTTGCGCTAAATTTAAGGACCACCATCCCTTGGCAGCAAAATAATTGCATCATTTGATCTTGTTTGGCCGGATAGTGAGTGCATTTGTATGTACTCCGGCTGCTTCAGCGGCACACACACACCCACACAAACCAACAGACACACTAACATATGCTAATAGCAATTTGTGGTAATGAAGTTGATTAACATTGCCAGCCAAGAGTGACAACAACAACACGAACAACATGACGCCCAGACGGAGACAGACTCATGTTCAGGCTGTCGCTCCTTGCCTTTGGTAATTAAATTCATGCGCTGCCGCTTTCCACTGCATTTCCTTCAGCTTCGGAGCTGCTGGCAGTGGCACTGGCGTCATCGCGTTCATATTACGGAAATTGCATTGAAGTTTGCCATATCCCCCCCATAAAGGCCTCGGCTCATTTCCTTTTGACATTTCGTACCATTTGATCGAATTTTGAGTTATGTTTCGTTTATGCAAACGGGGTGGAACAATAATCCAAGTGATAGGCTAGAAATAGGGTGGCTAATGAATGTTGCTACCAAAAAATAACATAAGAGAGAGAAAGAGACAACTCAAATTTTCCCCCAAATTATCTTTTGATTTTCCCCCATTTAATGTCGATTTTTCATATACATTATTATGCTGTTTATTTTCGCCGCAAATAAAAGCGCATTTTTAATGCAATTAAAACACCAAAAATAAACACCAAAAATTGCATTTGCCGAATCGATTTAAATTTAAAATAAGGCATTATATATTTTTAGAGGTAGCTCAATCCAAGTTGATTAAATTTTACACAATGGCTTAAATAATGCAAATGCGTTAATATAAATATGGTCGAAATATGGTCGATGACTTTAGCAAAAGGCGGAAACGGAAATGTTCCAATGACAATGGACAAAAGCAAAAGCGGAGCGCGCAACAAATGAATAAATAGCCCATGAATGATAGTCAATGATAGGTCGACCAGGGGGAAGGGGACAAGGGAGAGTGTGTGTGTGTGTGCGAGTTCCCCCATTTATAAATATATAATTATGAATGCATACATCAAGGGGTGGTAATTCAATTTTCGCTGCCGCATCATCAACTGAAATGAAAGTCACGTATAAAATAATAAAAACAAAAATGAGGCCTTTGAATGCAAATGTTGTAAATGTGAATGCTGCCAGCTACGAAAAGTAGCCATGTAATTGAATATGCAGCCTCGATATATGATGCTTCCTCTTATCATCCGCTGCCAGTGACCAAAGGTTAGAGATGATTGCGTGAGCAATTACTCGAAATGTTTAATGTTTAAAATAGACAAAATAAACCAACTGTTTCCTTTCCATGTAAGACTTAACTTGCTGATCACAGGCAACAACTGCCTTACTTTTGTGAGAGTAATTGAGCACATTGTATAAGTGGAAGTAGAATGTACAAAACAAGCCCAATCCGTTCAGAACCGAGCATAATGTGCATGAAACATGCATAAAACATGTTCATAAAGCGAGTCCAAAATGTTTATGAAATAACATACTTTCAACGGGCTCAGGATTTTGTTACTTTTTTTTTTCGGTGTACTTTTGATGAACAAGTGTATATTAATTTTCTATTTATAAAATTTTTCGACCCCATAAACTATATATATTCTTGATCAGGACGACAAGCCGAGTTCATTTCCGTGTGTCCGTCCCCGGCGAAAGCCCGTCTGTCTGTTTCTACGCGAACTAGTCTCTTTTAAAGCTATCGAGCTGAAATTTTGCACATGGGTCTTCTTTTACTGCACGCAACTAATATGTCGGGACCCGGCCGGATCGGATGACTATATCATATGGCTGCCAGGAACGATCGGTCGGAATGTGTTTTAATGAGAAAAACTTTTTGTTTTCCATCGTGGCGTCACTTATCTTGGTATATGCTAGTTTTATATGTATCCACATAATTCTGGAAAAATTTATCAAAATCGGATGACTATATCATATAGCTGCCTAGGAATTATCGGTCTAAGAACAAGTTCTAGTTAGAAAAACTTTTTGTTTTCCTAGTAGCGTCACTAATCTTGGTATATGTTAGTTTTATAGCTTTCATACATTACAGGAAAAATTTATCCCAAATCGAGACAACTATAGCTCCCATAGAAACGGTCGGTCAAAAAAGCTACTTCTAGTAGGAAAAAATTTTTCTGTTTTCTATCGGGCGTCCCTGATCTGTATATATTAGTTTTATAGCTTTTACAAATTTTGAAAAAATTTATCAAAATCGGATGACTAGCATATAGCTGCCATAGGACCGATCCGGTCCGGAAAATGTTTTTGTATCAAATTTTTTTATTATCAATGATTTAAAAATGTCGACTATATCCTACATTTTACCGGTTAAAACAGTTGGTGTAAAGTTTTCAAGTGATTAAAACGGCACAGTCGAAGTTAGCTTTTGCCTTCTCGTTGGTTACATAATACTATTTCCTGAAAACAGTTACTGATTAGTAGACTTATTTGAACTCTTTTCCAAGACATATACTCTTTATACCTTACAGACACACGGTTTCACAGGATTAAGCTAAAATTCAGAAACTTTGCAATCCCACTAAAACCGACCTCCTGATTTTTATATGCACTCAAATTTGAAGTAGATTATTTCACAGACGCAAATTGGTGTCCCTTAAAGGGACAAAAGTACTCTGGAGGGAGGATATTGTATTCTTACCTGGAATATTGTCTTGTATGAATTGTTTGAAAAAGAGCCTTCACATGTATTTTGTATCTTAATTGCATGATATTGTTCAAAACAATTATTTGCTCTTTTTATACAAAGGCTTAGCTTACATTTCTGCAACGTATATATATTTTCGCACAAACCCCAACTTTCTTATTTTTTTATTTGATTTCAAGTTCCTGGTTAATGTATTCCATGTGAACTTTTTTTGATGGGTATATACTTGTATACTTCGTATTTGTTTTGAAGACGTTTTTAGATTAATCAAATACTGACTAGGCAAAGAGCTTGGTGTCCGCTTCATATTGCTGGAACATCGTTTCGTACCAAAAGTTTGGGGCTGGGCATTCATAAGAGGATCTAAGATAGATTTTGTCAACTCTTTGATCTGTCAATAGTTTGTTATCAAATTTGTTTATTCACTGAGTTTCTGATGCCAGGATTCCTATCTCCTTCAAAGTACATTTTTGTGTCAATGTCAATGATATTGGCTTTGCCTATTAGCTTTGCTTGGTTTGGAATAATCTTTTAGGAAAATAAAAGAGATTTGAAACCTATTAAAAGAGATATCTGTGTCACCATAGAATTGGAAGTTGGTTGAAAGTTGTTTGGAAGAGTTTTTTGTGGAAGCATCGAATTTACTTATTTAGAAAAATTTTCTTATCTTTACAATATTTTGTTACCTTTACCTTCCGATTTTCTCGACATGATGTACTTTTATTAACGTTTGGGAACAAAGAAAGTATTTTCGATTCTGCATTTACATATGTTTGTTCATACCTATTTAGTAGTGTTTTTTTTAATGAACAACGAGCACTGTTCGCTTATGTATGTTTATTAGAACATGCCTTGTACGAACAATATTTTTTGGGAAAAATAATTCAGTATTTTTATAAAGAATTTCATAGAATATCAAAATTGAATATTTTAAGTTTTAGTGGTGTCGCACGCTTCAAAGTCTTAAATTTTCCCTTAATTTAACTTTTAACTTTCAATGAAGGCAAACCCCTTTTACAAAATTGTCGAAAAATATTTTGATTATTTCAAAAATTGTAAAGCAGGTAACCTGATTAAAATTTTAACTCTTTATATCCACCCTGACCCAGATTGTCTAGTGGGGTCTATGCAAGCGGCCATGAATTTGAAAAAACTTCTGCGACTGAGCCTTGGGCAGACAGACTTGGGCTGGAGTCGAGGCTCGCTTATAAGGGTGGTTTTTATTTTCTTGTCGGACTGCTCCCAAACTCGAATTTCATGCCCACCGCTGATTTAAAGCGTAAACTAGCCTAACTGATTAATGGTCACCAAAAACAGATTAACTTTATAATATAATTAATTTAACACAAGTTCAACATTTTGTTGTTATTATTGAGAGAATGCAATGATAATGGCATGGTTTTTTTTTTTTTTTAAATTCAAGCTTTATTGTGAAAAAATGGTTAGACATTTATTATTTAAAGTATAGTCTATCGTTAGCCACTACTTTTTCAAATCTGTGAGACAATTTTCGGATACCACATCGAAAAAACGATGCCTATTTTAATGCGATTCACGAATCGATCCGTTTTGTGCATTCGTCATAAAAATGGAAGAGCATGCAGCCAAGGCATAAGTCTCCGATCTTACTACTAACTATTCCGTAGGAGCGATGTCTGGGCTATAAAACGGATTGAATTCAATGATTAGGCTAGATTCACACTGTTCGACGCATGAGACATGTTAATTTAGTAGGCATTCATGTTGTCTTGTTTTCAATGACATATGACAAGCTATTCACAATGAAACAAGACAATTGAAGGGCATACTAGATTATGTTAATCCAGCCTAAGTATGTTTTCAACAAGTTTGCAACATGAGGCCGAGTATTGTCATGTTGAAGAATTTTGTTTCGTGTAATTCTCGGCTTAAACACACTAATTAAGTTCGATTCAAAGCTACTGTATTGGTTTTCAACGAGCAATACCTCCAATTCTGCATCTTCAAACTTTTCACCTGGCCGGAAATCTCATTGTCTTTCATCACTTTTTAATCGAGCAAACCACTTTTCAGGATAAGCCTCAGAGAGCAAACTGTGACCTTCAAAAGCATTTTTCTTCAAAATTAGCAAGGTCTGTTTCAATGTGTCCACTCTTCGTTGAGAGCTTCGAAAACATTAAAAAATCCAACGTTTTTTAATACGTAACATATCTCACATGTTTTGGAGTTCTTAAGAATAACTTATTTCAGGCAATGAAAGTGTATTATTTCTTCACATAATCTTACTATATTTAGATATACATATGTACTTCTCTTAACAATGTTATATTGCTTTGATATCCGGCTTCTTCCATTTCAGTTCTTAGTTTAGACTCTTTCTTCCAAAGATTTTCATTTGCTGGCCAATTTTCGAGTAATTTTCAATGTTCACGTGCCCAACTCTATGGTCACTCCTGGACGTTTTCACGCTTCTCTTCAGGTGCAGCAGTCGGTTTATTGCATGCAATTAAGTTCAATAAAGTGATGCGTGAAGCGTTCGTTCTGGTCCTGCCATATGAAAGGATTTGTAAGCCTACGTTCTTCTCAATATTGCTGATTCTGTTGCTGTTGCTGCTGATGATGTTGTTGTTGCGTAATTAAGGAAAGTGCGCTTGCGGCTGCAGACGACTACGGGGCTCATTTACACGAACGCAGCCCGGCCACAATGAGCGCCATATGCCAGCGCGAACAGGCGGTTTTTTTTGGTATTGAATGCCTAAATTTAATTAAAGCCAGAGTGCAAATTGAACTGTCTTTCCATCTGTCCACTGTCCTCTGTCCTCTAATTCGATTAACAATCAACGAAAACAAAACTTAAAGAAGGGAGTCAGGTCAGTTGGTTGACCCCAAAGTAATGGCATAATTGAATTGACACACACACAGACAACGGAAACAGGACCAGAGATAAATTCTGAGACCGCAGGCCAACGACGGGCGGTCCAAGTGGCATCTTTAACAGTTTCCAATTTGCGGTGGTTGTTGTTGTTGTTGATGTTGATGTTGCTGCTGTTGTTTAGTATTTGTGGGGGACGCAGCCACAAAAAAAAAATATATAAAAATAAAATTCAGCGCGTGTAAAATTTTCATGTAAACATGCAAATTTACCAGAACAAACAAAATACAACCAGCCAACAGGTGATTTTGAAATATTGTTTAACAAAAAAAAAACACATGCTAACAAAATACGGTGCGTTGATAATATACAAAAAAAAAAATGTTTTGAAATATACCCAAAAATTTATTTAAGTGGTAGAGGCTGGGAAATGACCCATAGAGCATATATGTGGATATATTCTGCTTATTTTCCAGTTTCTTGAAATATATTTCCCCATCATAAAAATTAAAACTCCAAGTGATTTTTGTGCCAAACCTCAGGGTCTACCAATAAGAGCCTCCAAAATTGAAAAAGACTACTAATATTTAATCCAAACTTATATTTGAACTATAAAGATTTGAAATGACCGCCTCATTAGGCGCTGAATGACGACTATGTTTGAGGCGAAAAGCTGTTCCAGTTTCAACAATCAAATTCGAGTTTAAATAATAAGTTTGGATAATTAACAAACATTTAGGCAGTGGGAAATTGTGCTTTTTTGAATGGCAAACCATTCTAAAAACATATTAAATATGTTTACCGATATTAAGGCAGCATTGTTATATCAAGGTTCGGACGTTCCTCCAGTAGATTCAAAAACATTTTATTTAAATATAAAAAAAAAATATTTTAGTGTTTTAACGCAACTTGAATTAGTCACTCCTTCCTTAAACTTCCTACAACTCCAATTGATTTAACCGGAAAAATTTATATAGGATATAGATATCAGATATTTAAAATTTTTAAATCATTGATAATAAAAATTTGATACCATAAAAAAAACTTTTCTTATTAAAACACATTTTCCGACCAATCGGTCCTATGGCAGCTATATGCTATAGTCATCCGATTTTGATACATTTTTTCAAAATTATGTGAAAGCATATAAAACTAATATATACCCAGATTGGGGACGCTACGATAGAAAACAAAAAAGTTTTTCCCACTAGAACTAGTTTTTGGACCGATCGTTTCTATGGCAGCTATATGCTATAGTCATCCGATTTTGATCAATTTTTTCAAAATTATGTGAAAGCATATAAAAACTAAATATACCAAGTTAGTGACGCTACATGAAAACAATTTCTCACTAGAACTAGTTTTTTTGATCGACCGTTTCTATGGCAGCTATATGCTATAGTCATCCGATTTTGATAAATTTTTCCTGTATTATGTGAAAGCATATAAAACTAACATATACCAAGATTAGTGACGCTACAATGGAAAACAAAAAAGTTTTTCTAACTAGAACTAGTTTTTTGACCGATCGTTTATATGGCAGCTATATGATATAGTCATCCGATCCGGCCGGTTCCAACATATTAGTTGCGTGCAGTAAAAAGAAGACTCTGTGCAAAATTTCAGCTCGATAGCTTTAAAACTGAGGGACTAGTTCGCGTAGAAACAGACAGACGGACGAACGGAATTGAACTCAGCTCGTCGTCCTGATCAAGAAATATATAGTTTATGTTATTGCGCTATAAACTTGGGCAAATTAATATACACTTTTAAGGTATAAAAAGGCAGACCCCGTTACTCTAAGCCTTGCACTGGTTTGGTGTTTTTCAAAATTCTAGAAGAACTTATTTTTTAATTTAATGTGTAACTTATTATTTAAAAAAATTTAAACATTAACAATTGTTCATATTTACAAGTTTATTCCTAATAAAATACTTCAGTTGACAGTGATTCATGCTTGAACCAAAAATGATTTTTCCATAAACTAAAAATAGTTGCCCTACCAAAAAATTGTGTTGTCTTTTGTGAAATGTTCTTTTCCTCAAAATAAATCGATTGTATAACCCTAAGAAAGTTTTTTTCTTCCAATGAAACGCCCTCTTACCTCCCACAAGTGTCCCAGAGTGGCAAACTTATTACCGAAGGGAGATGAGAATGCCATAGGATTGCATTATCACTTGAATAAAGCGATACCTACTCACATTAACTTATAAATAGCAAAGTAAAATTTATGTTTATCTGACACATATACTACGTTTATACACATAAAATTTATAATGGTAAATGCCCTCAAAAGTATGCACCATTTATTTGCTTTAATAATTATCTATTTGAACGATACGGTTATGGCTGCGTCTCAAATAATTTACATTGAGCAATAAATCATATAGTAAGTGCAGTTAAAATTAAGTTGAAATAAAAAGGCGTTTAGGTAAAACATAAAAAAAATTTTCTATAATTATTTCCATTCAAGGATATAGCATACTTTGAAGGGCATTTATCCTGATAAATTTTGTGTGTATAAACGAGGTAATAGCAGCTATTTAAAATACCTACCTACCTAACGTATTTTGCTTTTTATAAATCCACAAACTATCATCAAATTTTCCCCTCATTTTTTCACTTCTTGAAAAGAGAATTAAAAACCACACCAAACTGTTTCCAGAGTATTCATTTATTCAAAAAAGGTTTTAAAATTTCTCAAATATATAAATTCCCTACATTTTGGGGCAACATTTTTGATTTAATTCATTCCTCAAAAAAAAATCTGCCTACTTATTGGGGCAACGAGTAGGCCGGATATCAATTTTAAAAATATTTTGTATTGCCTACTTGTTGGGGCAATGATTTGAAGGGGGTCCATTTTGGGGAAAAATTCATTGCCTACTTTTTTGGGCAATTTAATCATGTTGAGACATTTGTGAAACAGAAACAATTATTTTTGGCAAAACTTGACTATTTTGTAATGAAAATTCCACAGCAAACAAATTTCTAGTCTATGTAATTTGATGTGGCAAAAAAAAAAATTAAACCAGCGTAACATGTGCAACCGTTGATTGCCGTACGCAAAAAATGTTGCAAGTGAGTGCAGGGAGTGAGTGAGAGAGGGGGGCAAAAGGTTGGCGGTGGGAGCACTTTGTGCAATTTAGCTTTTGGCCCCCCCAAGTCATTAAGTTTGATGTTAAAGCTAGCTAGCTGCTGGACTCGGACTCTCGGTCTCACTACGCTGGTCTGGGACTGGGACTGGTGGGTTGGCATGTCAACAGATTTGAGCTGCTGAAGCCAGCAGTCCGACATTGCGTCATTCCCGCACCGACGGTTGCATTACAAAGGACATCAAGTCCGTGGATATTGAGTTTTGTGTGCAACAAAGAAAAGCGCATACAAAGCCGGGCGAAAAATAAATGCTTCTTTTGTAGGATTGCCAAGCGAGCCAAAAAAAAAAATAGGAGAAGAAAAAAATTGAATTACATGCGAGTCGAGACGAGTCCTCATCCGCTACTCCCACCAGTTTACCGCAGGCGCAAAACTACTGTGATTGCGTGTCGTCTCTGGTTGTCGGGATGAGGATGATGAAGCAGCAGAAGTAGCAGCAAGGCGGCATAAAAATAAGCACAAAAGCGAAGAGCAGCAGCAGCAGCAGCAAAGGCACAAGCACAAGCACAAACTGTTCTCGCTTTTTCCTCCTTCATAAAAAATTTCCCAAGCGGAAATGCAATTTAATTAAAAATGTCCTCCTGCTGCTGGCTGAAGGCAACGCGTAGCCCCCGCCTCTCCTCCTGCGCTACAACTACTAAGGCAAACATGATGAATCTCTCTCTTTTTCCTGCTCTCTGCACTGGCACAGATTTCCCGCTGGACATCCTGGCCTCGTCCCGTCCACCAAAAACAAAATCGTTTAAGATTAAAAGCAAACGATAAACAGGCGCAGAAAATGCAGGCAAAAATTAAATGCACACCCTTTCTTTTTTTTTGCCAGCCGCCCTTCGCAGTTAAGTGAATTACCATACTCAATTAACGTTATACTTATTACGATGCAACCCAGCTCTAATCCAATTCACCACTCTGAATAGGGGTGGGGGGGAGGGGGGACGGAAAGACCTCGGGCTAAAACCAAATTAGCTGGCCATTTATGAGGCAACAAAAATACTCGGAAAAGAAATATATTTAGTAGTTGGATGGGAAATGCAAAATGGACAAAGCCCCATTTCAAAATTATCTGAAGCTTAAGGCAGGCGGAATAAAAAAACCAAATGATTTTTGGCTTAAAATAAAAGAAAATCGTAGAGGCATTACGTGAAGCGTTCCAAAAATTAATTTTATTTAAAGCTGCAATTGAAATTCTTGATTGAAGTTGATTTAAGGTAAGGCCTAGTTATACACCACAAGTCCTGTTCTGTTTCAAATAGACTGCAAAACGGTTTAGAACCTGATCCCGTAGAACCTGCGCGGTTCAAATCTCGATTAACGTAATAGCTTGGTAAATTAGACTCATCCTCCCTAACGCAAAAACAAGTCGAACAAGTCTCTATTTTTACCGATTTGCAGACACCCTAAGAAGCTAAGTATGGAGATGTGTGCCACTTTGGGTCCCTTTTCAGAGATAAAAAAGCGTTTCTTGCTGGGGACAAGAAAAAGTGTCTCTGCGGTATAAGATAAAATCTTTTATATAGAACTAGCTATATATCCGGCGCCGCTCGAGTCCTTAAACATGCCTGTTCTTCTTTCAGAATTATAAAAATAATTCATTATTGTTATGAAAGAGTTTATGATCAAGTTTAAATAATAATAAATAATCTTTGAAGATTTAAAATTATTTCACGCCTTGTTCTAGAAGCGATAGCTCATTGTTGATTTGCTTCCTTATCCTCATTTCCCATAAAATAAACTTGTAAAAATTTATGTTCATTGTGCGGTACGGGAAGATGTGATCCTATACTGTGATATACATGTCCTTGTACTTTAAAAGTGGACAAAAATCCTAAATCGCTTACTACCTTTGTTGCTCCATACAGCTCTGTCATCTGAAAGCAAGAATTGTACTTTCTAATTTTCTTCAAAATGTGTTCAGAAAAGGCACTAATTCAATCTAAGCGGCTCTGGTGGGTCATCTAGTAGAGGCAATATGACTTTTCCGTTTGAACAACACATTCTCGGCTGCTCAATACAAAACCTCCAATAATAACTTCTTTGTCATAGCTAAATGCTTCTAAAATTAAATCATTCCTTTTTCTATTCTCTGCATTACGTTTAAGGTTATGTTCACGACGTTGATCTCGCTCTTCAGCTATTTCAGTAGCTTTGGCAGTAAAAGCTTGAGATCTAAGTCGTCAGCAGTTTCGCTTACAGTGAAAGTGGAAGCTCGCGTACGAACTTCACTAAGCCGATTCTCACGCTCCTCGGCTGCTTCAGTTGCTCTGACAGTAGAAGCTTGAGATCTGAGTCGTCGGAGTCAAAGTTTTAACAACCTAATTAAAAAGTAGTCAATCGCTATAAATATATATATAATATATTTTTGGTTTTTATTGTTGATATTTGCCTTTTTCTTTTTTTATAGAAAATTGTTTTTTTTGTTTGTTTAACTCCATATCTAAAGTCTTGGCAATCAATTCATGAACATTTTTTGAAATAAACATATTTGGTGAACGCACACCAATTCCACTCGATGATCATTTTTAGGCACTCATCTCAACTGTTTTAATTGGTTCTCTACCTTTGAACAGGGTTTTATGAGAGTTTTTTTTTTTAATTCTGGAGAAAAAACCATAAAAAAACATAAAAAGCTATTTCAATTTGGTTTTTTGTTTAGTGTAGATTATTAATTATATAAGAAAAAAAAAAAATGTTTGGAATTCGAGGGCTGTTCAACAAGTTATCGGCCTGCCAATTAAGGTCTCAAAAAACATGATTTCGGGACTCCAGGTTATCGGAACTGAAAACGGTAAATGAGATTATGATCAGAATTGATGTAATTCCGGCCCGTACCTCAATCAAATTTTGCAATATTTTTTTTGACAAATTGGCGGCCATTTAAAAAAAAATCATTTTTTTATGTTTTTTTTTGTAGTTTAGTTTAAAAAAAAAGAAAAAAAAAGAAAAAAATGGTTTTTCCTCTTGATTGAGGTACGGGCCAGAATTACATCAATTCTGCGTCGATTGCAACATGGCTGATCAAAATCGGTTTAGTTGAACTGACGTAATCATGGCTACCAGGTCAAAAAACGTGGTTTCGAGAAAACCGCCTTTTAAGTTTTGAGCAACGTAAAATATACTCCACTAAAAATGCTATATCTGCTAATCTATTTCGAATTTTTGAAAATGGTTTGAGGGGGATGACAGGGGAATGTCAGGTATAATAATAACGCAAAACAAATAAATCGAAAAAAAATTTTTCAAGAGGTAAAATACCCCCTTAAGCATTTTTTGATATAAACAAAGTAAATGATGATCAAAGCTGCCTCTCAATTTTGAGTGATGATTTTAATCCAAATTTATTTTGACCCTTACCTACAACCCATTTTATAAGTTTTGACCAAAAATTTGCGACGTTGGCCTCACTCCATCCTCTTTCAGCGCTACACAAAGTGCCTAGGCATATCACATTGTGCCTTCCATTTTCAATTTTGTTAACATACACTTAACAAACTCTTTAGCCGACTTTTTTTTTTAAGACCAAACAACAGCTGAAATGAACAAAGTGACCATTTCTTATTCAGTGATTATTGAATGACTGGAGTGAACACATTAGTGAGTTATAGTAAATCGGCAGCTCAAGGCAAAAAAAAGCGAATTATTTGCAGATTTTTCCAAATATTTAACTGCAAATAAAGATTTTAAGGCAGAAAGTGATTCAGTTCGTTCTCTATATTTTTAAAATTTATCACAAAAACTGGCTTACATAGGAGATAGCAAAACCTACTGGAAGATTTTGCTTGAAGTCAATGGCACTTGCGTCAAAAGTAACGTTGCATTCAATGCTTACCGGCTGGCTCAACTCTTTGACTCAACTCAATTGAAAACTCTGCCCTAGATAAAGACATAACCATACAGAAGCTCTTAAGCTAAAAAATGCGCCAGGAGATGGCAGGATTCCAGCTAAGTTCATAGCTTTTGCACCTGAGAGGTTGATACAAAAACTAACAGTCACATTTTTAATTTTTTCTTCGTTTTTCTTTCATATTTTAATCGTTTATTCAGAAATTTTTTGTCTTTTTTTTTTTGACTCATCCGATAAATCTTTAAGAAAAATCTCTTCAAATTGAAATAAAATATTTTTGTCAAAAAGTAGATGGAATATAAGAAAAGAGTACATAAAATCCTGCACTATTAGCTAAAAAATTCGGATGCCCCTCCATTGAGACTAAAGCAATTTCAGTTATATTTTAACACCTGACCTCCTGAACTTGGCTTGATACAATTTTTACAGCACACACAATACGTTGGCCACTTGTGATGCGTAATTCTGG
>JAEIFT010000857.1:0-35449 GCA_018904225.1 Lordiphosa mommai
TAGAGCGGAGCAGCTGCCGCAAAGATAT
The DNA here is from genome assembly GCA_018904225.1 of Lordiphosa mommai. Lineage (NCBI taxonomy): Eukaryota > Metazoa > Arthropoda > Insecta > Diptera > Drosophilidae > Lordiphosa > Lordiphosa mommai. The sequence goes on from JAEIFT010000857.1 coordinate 29, forward strand.
TCGAAATCGAAGCAACTGCGAAGCCAGCGCCGCTTAAGCAGTCGAACATACTCTCACAACAATCATACAAAGAGAGTAAAATTTAAGAGACTTGAGTGCTATCAGTTGCATTGAGCATTAACTGTTGCGGGGCAGTGCAAAACATATGATCGCCCATTTCATTTGCAGGCAAAGCAGTCGAGTTCGAAAATTCGAGCATCAAACCTGCGCGTTGCATTGAAATCGTCGGCAGAAAAGAAAAGCAGAGTAGAGACCTGCAACGAGTGCCCAATTTTCGAGTATACTCGTACTCTTACTCGGCTTGTTGGGGCTTGCCAATCAAACTAGCAACACTCGGCAGTACTCGTTTGGACATCAAAGCAAAACGAGCAAGCCTTTTGCAAGCATAAGTAATAATAGATCAAGCCTTTTTAAGCTTCCGAGTGATATGAGCGGCATAGCTCAGCTGCGGCGGAATGTACGAGTGTCGTGCGAGCGGTGCTTGCAATCTCTCGCGCTCTCCAAAACAAGAAATGAAGAGAGAGCAAAATTAAAGGCGATCTTGCTATCTCTTTTGCTCGCATATGTTGTTTTTGTTTTTTATATACACTCTTGGTGGTTGATGCGAGCTGACACAATAACTCGCCGCACTCCCGACCAAACATCAGCAAGCTTGCATTGATTCGGTTCAACTATGAACAAGCCAAACGAGTGCTTACACACAACGAGCTCTGTAATTGCTCATACTCGCCATTTCAGTGATGCGCTCACACACAATCGTTTTTTTGTTTTGAGCTTTGTGTATAGGCTTGAAAAGGCTTGAAGTTTTTGATCGAAAAGCTTGCTCGTTACTCATTTTTGGAAAGCCTGATCGAGTTGACTCGAGTGCACTCGTTGCAGGTCTCTGAAGCAGAGCAGAGTTTTACTCTAGGTCTCTTTTCTGTATGTTCCATCAGTCAAGTTTCTGGCTCTTATCTAAACTCTTAGGCCTTCCGCACACGGCTCGTATCGGTATCGTAGCGTATGCAACGCGATGTACGAGAGGCATACGATTTGTTGCTGCGCACGTGTGTTTAAAGGGAGACAAGCACACGACTCGTCCGCTACGCGTAATCGTCGCAACATGCATGCAGCATGACGACTGTCGTCAAGCAGTGGCAGTCGCTTCTCAAATTCATGACGAGACGATGAAGCTACGATGACGATACGAGCCATGTGCGGAGGGCCTTACATTAAGCAAAAGAAGACGCAAAACATAAAATTTTTTCTAACATTCGTTTTTTCACACAAGCGCAAACGAATCGTGAGCACAGAAAAACTTTTTTTTCGCAGGTGAGTCGGATGTCGAATGTAACGCTCATTGACACAACTAAAATTTTCTGTCCTTTCTATTTTTTCGGCCCTGATCTAGGCGCGCCACTTTTTTGAGATCTCGTTACAGTCTCTTACCAGCTAGTCTTATACCTATGTGTATGCGTAAAAGAGATGTGATTATACCTGAGTGTTACTATTATGTTAATGTTAAAGGGAATAGCGGTTAAGGTGACCATGAGTGCTTAAATAAACCATCACTATTCCACTACGCTTTATAGCAGTTGCAGTGTGCATAGCAAACGCCACTGCAGCAGCGCCGTCAGTACACCGACATCATTAACACGTTGCGCTGCCCACACAATTTCGCATCGGTTGCCACCAGGGTGTCAAACCGAAACGTAAACCAGAACCGTATACCGAAAAGAACCGATTAAAACTCAGAACCGTAACCGGAACCGTAATTATTAATTTTTTGATAACCGGTATCTCAGAACCTTAATTTTTGGAACCAAAAATATCGAAAAGAACTGAATCATTGTACCAGTACACTTTCGGATCTGTGTTTTTGTTTGGTTTTTCAGTTTTATTGCTTCAACCATGTATTTCCTCGGGGAAAACGCTTACAAATTAAAGACAACGAGAAGGCAAAGCTAATTTCGACTGTGCCGAAGTTCTAATACACTTGAAAAAGATTACTCCAACTGATTTAACCGGTAAAATACATATAGGATATAGATATCAAATATTTACAATTTTTAAATCATTAAGCTAGGTACTGAGGGCGGTGCAATTTTCCTTGAAGGAATTCGTCATATATTCCTTGTGTGGATTGTAAAAATTCAGTGTGGCCAAAGTCAACAAAAAATTAAGCGAAAAACTGATTTTCGTGGTATTTATTAAATTGCTGGGGGTGGGTCACACTACTTCATCAGCTGTGGTTTGTTGTGTTTCGTTTAAAAAAAATTAAATTCCAAAAAGTGAGGTAGAATGGATGAAACTGGCTTTGGCTGCTATTGTCCTAAAAAAAAAAGGAAGAAGCAAAGGAACGAACGAAGCGCCAGTGCCGTAAATGTTGGGTCAATCCGTATTTACGGGAAAGAGGTACGAAGGGAAGGTTTAACAAAGATGTAAGTATTAAAACACATTAGAAACAAATAAACATTACTACATAAGTCTCGTAAAACACACGACCTGACGCGATACCGGCCAAAGCGAAGTTTGCCATCGTTCTCGAGTATGTTTCTTATAAATATTTTTGTGCACAAGGATATACATTTATACTATTATTGTTTTTAATTTAAGATATTTCGCATCCGGGGATTTGCAACGCCACGTCGGCTCTACGTACCGGATCAGCAAGCAACATTTGGGTGTCACAATCGACCTAGTGTCTGAAGCCATTTGCACTGAGCTGAGGAATGAGTTTCCAGTATGGAATAAGGAATCCATGTGTAAGTGGGCACAGGAATTTATGGAGCAATGGAACTTTCCAAACTGCGTTGGTGCTGTCGATGGAAAGCACGTCGCAATAAAAGCACCACCCAAAAGTGGTAGCGCTTTTTACAATTACAAAGTAAGTCAATAGTAGTAGTAAATTCAAATACATTAATAAACCTCTTTCTCATCTATAGGGCTTCCACTCAATTATATTAATGGGGATCTGCGATGCATCTTACAGGTTTACATACATTGATGTTTGTGCGTATGGAAGTGAAGGAGACATGAATGCGTTCTCGCACTGCACGATGGGCAAAGCAATGCTAGCTGACAGAGTGGAATTTCCCGACGACAGCATGCTGAACGGAGTTCGTACTCCATTTTATATTGTTGCAGATGATGCATTCCCCTTACATAAACGGATCATGAAACCAAATGGCTCTCGGAAGTTGCAGAAGGAGGAACGCATATTCAATTACAGGCTTAGTCGAGCCCGCCGATGCATTGAGAACACATTCGGAATCCTGAGCAAAAAGTGGATAGTTGTGCAACGCACTTTGCTGTGTCACCCAAATAGAGCTCAAAAAATTGTAGCTTCTTGCTGCGCTCTCCACAACTATATGATGCGCAATGGTCCAAAGGAATATTCTTCGACCGCAGACTGCACACCGCAAACAACAGCCGGGCCTGCACCCGAGGTGTTCCGCGGTCGTTTGCAAGAATACCCCAAACTTGTGCGGAATTCAATTAAAGATTTTGTGAACTCTGAGATCGGGGCTGTACCTTGGCAAAATGATGCTGCTGGCGTAAACAACGTTTAAATTTAATTTCCTTTATTTTTCAGACATATATTTATATATTAAAATATATTAAATTATGTATATTAAAATATCATTACAAAGCAACTTTTATTTTATTTTTTTTTGTTCGCCTCTACGGACTCGAAGATCAAATTTGTAATTTGAACTTCAAGCTTAGTGGCCACGTCCGGGGGCAACTGGCCCAGTAAAGTGGCCCAAAATGGGAAAATGTCTCGGCTTTGGTCCTTTTCTTTTTTTCCCAAAAAGGATTTCACCATGCCCACCAACTCATCGGACTCCAGGGCCTTTTTCCCCTTACGCTTCTTGGACTGTTTTGTCTGCTGTGAAAGACAATTAAATTAACATCTATTTACATTCTTTCATATTAAAATATTACTTACATATGAATATGACGGTGATGTTACCGACAATGAACAATCCATTTCGGAAATGTCCTCCGGAAAAAGGATTCGGTGTCCTCGATTGGTTGAAAAGTAAATTCGAACGTTGTTGTTGCTAGATGCCGGACTGGGTGCTGCAGTTGGGGTGCTGGCTGTGTGCTGCATGAAGGCCCTCCAAAAGCCCATGGACAACGTACTGCAACATTTAATTTAATGCTGGGCACAAAAGCGACTGATAATTAATTAATCTTACCGTCTTTCGGAGGACATATTGGGCAAGAAGGACATTTTCTGCTGCCACCCAATTAATATTGTCGCTGACCCTAGGATTTTCCAGCTTCACGCCTCCTGCACTGCCACTTTTTTTGGCTTTGCCGCGGTGATAGCGGAAGCTCTCTTTAAGAGAGGTCCAAGCGGTCTTACACTCGTTCGATAGAAGGCAAATGCATTTATTATATTTAATTGTCAAACTTGCAAATCAACAACAAAAACAGCACTATCACTTACCTCCTTTTCCCAACTGGGCACCAACACTTTCCCAAGCACTTTTGATGAATGCGCTGTCCAGATGCTTTGAATTCGTGATGTCCCACAAACATTCTCTACTTTTAACTGCATCTATTAAAGCTTCTTGTTCCTCGATGCCCAAAATTGTGCCGGCGATTTTGGTTTTGCGCTCCCATTTTGACAAGTGACACAAGTAATTAAATAGGTGCACAATAATTTCTCTAGAAATATCAGTTGTTCAATACAATCCACACAATCGATGATATGACAACTCTGGAAATTGCTGTGTATTACGGCCTTCTCAGTACCCAACTGAGAAATTAGGCAAGGAATAATTCCTCAACCAATTTTTTTTATATGTGATTTGACAGCTCAAGGAAAATTCCAACGCCCTCAGTACCTAGCTTAAATAATAAAAATTTGATACCATAAACGAGAAGGCAAAGCTAACTTCGACTGTGCCGAAGTTTTAATACACTTGAAAAACTTTACTCCAACTGATTTAACCAGTAAAAAAAGTATAGATATCGAATTAAAATTTTAAATCGAAATAAAAAGGATAAAAAAAAAACGTTTCTTAGTAAAACACTTTCGTCCGATCGGTCCAATGGCAGCTATAGCATAGTCATCCGATTTGATAAATTTTTCCGAATTGTGTCAAAGCATATAAAACAAAATATTAAGTTGGAACGCACGTAAAAAAAGTTTTTCTCACTAAGTATTTTTTTGACCGACCGTTTATAGGCGCTAAGCTATAGTCATCCGATTTTGATCAATTTTTTCGTGTGGGACAAATAAAACAATATACTACGTGGGACGCTACGAGGATCAAAAGTTTTCTCACAAAGACTTATTTTCCGACCGATCGTTCCTAAGACACAGATATAGTCATCCGATCCGGCCGGTTCCGACATATTAGTTGCGTGCGTAAAAAGAGATTCGTGCAAAATTTCGCTCGATAGCTTTAAAACGAGGGACTGTTTGCGTAGAACACAGACAGACAGACGGACAGACGGACGACGGACAACGGAAATGAGATCAAGAATATATATAGTTTATGGGGTCGGAAATGAATATTTCTATGCGTTACAAAGTTCTGGGCAAAATTAATATACTTTTTTTAAGTGTATAAAAATAGCAATGTCAAAGAATATGTATCTATTTTGGTTCAATAATCTCCAAAATAATTATCCTTTCCACGAATTTTAAGTTGTGGGATTTTCCTGAGTCCCCCGCTATGGTCCGTCGTCCTTTTTGTTTGTTTTTTTTCCTTTTTTTTTTTTTTTTCCTTTTTGTGGACCAGAAAGACCAACTAACAGCAGGGGAAAGACGACCCTAAAGTTATCACTACCGGTATTCGACATTCCATCAGATATCAAAAGTTCTTCTTACTCTTCCAGTTACACATGTATTATTAGGACATTTGTTTTATTATGTTTAATTTCCTTCTTTATATCTACATTCTGTTCTGTAAGTTGGTACCCGTTCTATTATATCTTCGGTTTAAAGAACTTTTAAATTATAAAGGTACATACCGGTACGAACCGGTATACCGAAATAAATACAAAGGTACCAATACGGAACCGAAATAAACTAGAACCTAACAGAAATTTACCGAGCTTAGTCGTACGTACCCGGAACCGAAATAGTTTCGGTTGGTTGCCACGCACACAAAGCTAAAATGTAATTGTATGTTTGCCCCCTTCGCAAATTAAATTCGTTGTCACATAAATTTGCAGAACTTGATAATACACTTTGTTTTACCCATTCTATGAGTACATGGTATAAGAATAAGAGCGTAAGTTAAAGTCGACCCTGCCCAACTTGGATTCACCCGTTACTCAGGGAAATGATTATTAAATAAACTTTTATTAAAACATTAAATATAAACACTATCCTTAAGTTGTCAGACTGAGTGCACAGTGACCCCAAATATATTACAAAAATTTTAATTGGTATATCTCCGATATATATTACTCGATCTTTCTAAATATCTCACTCAATAGAAAATGGGCAAATACATTTAAATGTAAAAGCAAAGATTGATGTCCGTATAATTATAGGAGTATCGTCGTCAAAATTTTTAGAGATTTCCATGTCACCCCCGATAATATACATTTATATGAATTTCAATTGCAAAACAATAATTATATTCTGTGAAACTATTAAGTTAGGCTTAGTTTTAAATCTTTTCAATCTGTACATACTAATATTCTTTACCAAAGATACAAAGAGCATATTGGGTTTGTGCAAATGTATGTAACAGCCAGAAGGAATCATCTCCGACTAGATAAACTACTTATAATCCTGATCTGCCTTGTTCGTCCGTCAGTATGTACGTCCGTTTGTTCGTCTATTTCTAAGATACCTCGTCTTTTAGTTTTAAAGCTGATTTAAAGCAGTTTTAATCAAACTTTGCAAATTGTCTTTAGCACTGTTTTAAATAACCGAGCCGGTTAAAACTTGCGAGTTGGAATTTGTTAAAGGTCGTTAAAGCAATCACATTGTTTTTTACATCTTTTGACCTGTGCTACAGTTGCCAAGCCAAACAGCAATTGCAACGACAAATCAAAATCTGTCACACACACTAAACTCGTGGCGAACCACAAGTTTGTACGGTTTTTCCAACTTTAGCTTATATTTGTTTGTGCGCTTGACACCTTTGCAGGCATGAAAATTAAACAAGCACATACCTGATGCCCTCTGGTGCTTTCATTCTTTTTGGCAAATGAGCGCACAGAGGGAGAAATATAATAATAAAGCAAGAATTTTGCTTCTACCTCACACGTGGCTAAAGCAGCGGCATTTGCGCGGCTTCTGTTACCATTGTAGTAAAGCAAAATGAGTGAAAGAGTGTATGTGTGTGAGTGTTTGTGTGAGAAAGGGATATAGGCGACCGCAATGCTTTTGACAGTGCATGTCACTGCATACTCCGCTCGTCCTTCTGCTGTTTTCTATTTAATTAAAAATGCACATTTTTACATTTTCGCTAAGTTTTTAATTTCCATAATTAGCGTTGCCAACGTTGTCTCCAACAACCAGCCACAGCAGCAACAACTATGGCCAAATGGCATTTTCGAGTATGTTGTGACACCAACACCACCAACAGACACACACAGTCACACGCAGCGCGGAGCAGGACGGTTTTTGTTGCCTACTTATCTGGGCCGTAGTGTCACATGTAAGCAGCTGCCAAAGTGCTCTACTTAGGATGTATGTGTGTGTATGCTTCTATGTTGTGCAACATTGTGAAGTGCGCTTGTCCCCCTACAGCTTGTAACCGGGCTTGCTGTTGTTATTGTCGTTGTAGGTTTATGATGAAAGTTATGCAAATTGTGTGACTGGCTTTGATGCTGTAGGATTTTTGGGGGTGAATTTTACATAAACAAGTAAGAAAGTCGGTCAAGCCCGACTGTAATATACTCTGTACCTGTTTGTACGAAACTAATAACTTTAAAGTGTGAGGTTTTTTCAAAATCTGTGGGTGGCAACTCTTTCGACTATCGTTCATCTGGTTGAAAAACGATGTAAGGGGGCTCGATAAGTACTGATGAGTAGAATTACCCTAGTATATAACTCGTAAAATTTGTATATAATTTCCTATCACGCGTGATTTCTGACCGCAGGCCATCTCAATTACATCGCTCCTCTCATAGCAAGGTCCAATTGGGAAATTACCAGTTTGCTATTGCCTTCTCGCTCTCTCTTTCTCGTAAGTTCTACCAATGGCAACGGTGTTGTTGTTGGCGTTGGTTTTTATTTTCTTTTACGTACAGCTCTAATATCGTTCATCTGATCGAAAAACGATGTATGGCGGGTCGATTCAAAATAAGTAGTAGAATATATGTCTAGAATGTTCGAACCATCTATCTTGAAAATTCTAGGAGTTATTTCGTTTTTTTTTTAATTTGCGGGGAGGCGGGGGGCGTGGCAAAAATTAAAACTAAACTTGATCTGCCTGCAAGTATAAGAAATATATGTTCCATACACCTCAAACCTCTATCTCTTACCATCTCTGAGATCTCTTCGTTCATACGGACAGACGGACAGACAGACGGACATATACTTTATAGGGTCGGAGATGCCTCCTTCTGGCTGTTACATACATTTGCACAAACCCAATATACTCTGTGTACCTTCGGTACAGAGTATAACGAGAAGGCAAAGCTAACTTCGACTGCGCCGAAGTTTTAATACACTTGAAAAACTTTACTCCAACTGATTTAACTGGAAAAATATATATAAGATATAGATATCAGATATTTAAAATTTTTAAATCATTGATAAAAAAATTAATAATAAAAAAAAAATTTTCTTAGTAAAACACATTTTCCGACCGATCGGTCCTATGGCAGCTATATGCTATAGTCCTTCGATTTTGATAATTTTTTTCAAAATTATGTGAATGCATATAAAACTAATATATACCAAGATTGGGGACGCTACGATAAAAAACAAAAAAGTTTTTCTCACTAGAAGTAGTTTTTTGACCGTCCGTTTATATGGCAGCTATATGCTATAGTCATCCGATTTTGATAAATTTTTCCAGAATTGTGTGGAAACATATAAAACAAATATATACTACGATTGGAGACGCTACGATGGAAATCAAAAAAGTTTTTCTCACAAAGACTTAATTTTCGACCGATCGTTCCTATGGCAGCTATATGCTATAGTGGTCCGATTTTGATACATTTTTCCAGAATTATGTGGAAGCATATAAAACTAATATATACCAAGATTAGGGACGCTTCGATAAAAAACAAAAAAGTTTTTCTCACTAGAAGTGGTTTTTTGACCGACCGTTTATATGGCAGCTATATGCTATAGTGATCCGATTTTGATACATTTTTCCAGAATTATGTGGAAACATATTAAACTAACATATACCAAGATTGGGGACGCTACGATTTAAAACAAAAAAGTTTTTCTTACTAGAACTTGTTCTTAGACCGATCGTTCCTATGGCAGCTATATGATATAGTCATCCGATCCGGCCGGTTCCGACATATTAGTTGCGTGCAGTAAAAAGAAGACTCTGTGCAAAATTTCAGCTCGATAGCTTTAAAACTGAGAGACTAGTTCGCGTAGAAACAGACAGACGGACAGACAGACGGACAGACGGACGGACGGACAGACGGAATTGAACTCAGCTCGTCGTCCTGATCAAGAATATATATAGTTTATGGGGTCGGAAATGAATATTTCTATGCGTTACAAACTTCTGGGCAAAATTAATATACACTTTTCAAGTGTATAAAAAGGGGAAGAAGGATATAAATGTATAAAGTTGTGGAAAATTGTACAGTTGTAAACCTATTTTGATTTTTGTTATAAATATGTTTGCCAATCTGTTGATGGATAAGTACATACAAACATTTAACCCTAAAGCTAGGTACTCAGACACGAATAACATTCTCGCTGCTAGAATTGTTTCATAATTCGAAGAGCGGCCTTTTAGAATGTAGGGTGACCAAACCACAGCGAAAAGGCTGTAAACAATCACTGAATCCGAAATGGTCACTCTGGTCTTTTCAGCTGTTCTTTGTTTACAAAATAAGCGGGCAACAGAGATTGTAAAATAAATGTTTATAAAATTGAAAATGGATGGCTCTATGTGAAATGCAGAGGTTATGGGCATTGCCATGGTTGATTTCTTGTGTGTATTTCGCGTATCACTGAAAGAGGATGCAATAAATTCAGAGCGGCAAATTGTTGGCCAAATCCCTTAAAATAGGTATCATCCTGACCGCTTTGGACACCGCAACTTGTTCAGCCTCCGCAAAGTTCTCCAAATTGTTTTTGTTTTGCCTTTTGGTCTTCTTTGAATCCATTTTTTCAAATTGTGTGCTCGATTCTAAGAGGTACCTCTTCGAATTATCAAACATGTTTCATAATTCGAAGACCCCTACGAGAATATATCAGCTGTTTTTGAAAAACGATCTGGCAGCCCCATGCACATTATACGAGCGCATTCTAGACGTCTGAGTACGACCTCTTAGAAGGCTTTGAGAAAATTCCAAGAGCACATTCGAAGAGCTATGTAATTAGATAGGCAGCTAGAATGTTATTCGTGTCTGAGTACCTAGCTTTAAATAAAACACAAGTACTTTTGTAAGTGACCCGCTCCAAAGGGACGAAGCTGAATGAATGCTTATTGGAAATTATATTTTTATACACTTGCAAAGTGTATATTAATTTTACCCAGAAGTTTGTAACGCATAGATTTATTCATTTCCGCCCCATAAACTATATATACAGCCATGCTCCCATTTTCACTTTCGCAAAAATTTTGCGATTTCAAACCGGTTTTAGGAGCAAATTTGGTCTCTAAATCGCAAAATGTTTGCGAAAGTGAATATGGGAGCCCGGCTGATATTCTTGATCAGGACGACGAGCTGAGCTAAATTCCGTCTGTCCGTCCGTCTGTCTGTCTGTTTCTGCGCGAGCAAGTCCCTCAGTTTAAAGCTATCGATCTGAAATTTTGCACAGAGTCTTCTTTTTGCTGCACGCAACTAATATCGGAACCAGCCGGATACGATGACTATATCATAATGGAAAATGTAGAAAATTAAAAATTTAGATTCTCAATGATTTTGAATTTTTAGATATCTGATATCTATATCCTATATATATTCTACCGGTAAAAACTTGATTCTCAATGATATATCTTAAATATCTGATATCTATTACCTATATATATTCATCCGGATAAATTAGTTGGAGTGAACTTTTGCAAGTGTATTAAAACTTCGGCACAGTCGAAGTTAGCTGTGCCTTCTCGTTTTTTGTTATTTTAGTTTTATTGCTTTAATCAGGGATTTCCTCAGGATAAAACGCTTACAAAATTAAGAAAATCTACTTAGCCCTTCTGCTAGATTAGCAAAATCTTACTTATGTTAGATTTAGGGTCCATCTGGTATATATTAAAATTTAAATAAGAATAGCAATTTCATTTTATTCTTTTCATCTATTTTGGTTCAATGATTTCCAAATATTATTAATTTATCCTTTATTTAACACAGTTGATGGTAAAACTAGTTGTAGGATTTTCATTTTTTTGTGAATTTACAAAGTAAACGAATTAATAATTGGACCAAATGGGCTTTTCCTAAAAGCAGGGTTAAATTGTGATCGGTAAAGTTATCTTCATACAGTGTATTTAACCTTCCTTCAGATATCAAACGTTCTCTTTGCTCTTCCAGTTACACATGTATTATTAGGACATCTGTTTTCCGAAATAAAGTTTATTATGTTTAATTTTCTTTCTTTTTAACTACATTCTGTTGCGTAGGTTGATACTGGTTCTATTATATCTTCAGATTAAAGAAATAAACTAAATCCTTAACAGAACCTTTTACCGAAACATTAGTTTCGGTACGTACCAGAACCGGAACCGAAATTGGATTCGGTTTGATTCCCTGATTCCAAGTTATAACGATTCGGACACGGCAGCTAATTCTTATGATGAAAAAGATTGCGTTGAAGAATATTCTTCTATTTAGATAAAGAGGAAATATAATGATTTGGTTAACCATATTATGAAAATATATAAAAACGAGAAGGCAAAGCTAACTTCGACTGTGCCGAAGTTTTAATACACTTGAAAACGTTTACTCCAACTAATTTAACCGGTGAAATATATAAAGGATATAGATATAAAAAATTTAAAATTTTTGAATCATTGAAAATAAACCTTTTATACCATAAAAAAATCTTTCCTTAGTAAACCACATTTTCCGACCGATTGGTCCTATGGCAGCTATATGCTATAGTCATCCGATTCTAATAAATTTATTCGGAATTGTGTGAAAGTACAGGGTTGCCCATATTCGACGGACCCATCTGGCAAGGCCATAACTTTTGACAGAGATGTCAGATCGCTTAATGACATACCGCGTTTGAAGCGTCAGTCCAAGCAGATTTTTACCATGGAACAATACACGCCACGCGAGCGCTCTGAAATAGTTGAAAATTACATTCAACAGAACAAGTCAATTGTGAAAACAAAATTATCATGTCCGATGAAGCCCATTTCACATTGAATGGGACCGTAAATAAGCAAAATTGCCGTATTTACGCCACTGAAAATCCTCAGGAGATTCAAGAAGTGCCTCTTCATGACGAAAAAGTCACAGTTTGGTGCGGCGTTAGTGCGAAAACGGTCATTGGGCCGTTTTTCTTCCAAAATGAAAATGGCCATGCTGTTACCATCAACCAGGAGCGTTATCGCGACATGATGACCAATTTTGTGATGCCAATTATTCGTCGAAAGCGTATGAGGCAGTTCTGGTTTCAACAAGACGGCGCTCCACCGCACACAAGTCGCATAACAATCGATTTTCTGAAGAAATTGTTTCCGGGCCGTTTGATGTCGAAAAGTGGTGATTTGGACTGGCCACCGCGTTCGCCCGATTTGACGCCGCCTGACTTCTTCTTGTGGGGATATTTGAAGTCAAAGGTTTACGTTAACAAGCCAAGGACCGTAGAAGAGCTCAAGGACAACATTCGTGAAGAAATAGCCGCTATTCCGGCCGAAATGTTGGCGAAAACGATGGAAAATGCTGCAAAAAGGGCACAATACGCCATCAACGCCAGAGGCGGCCATTTGAGAGATATCATATTCAAAAATTGATGTAAACAAATCTACTTGGAACAAATTAAATGACTAAGATTGCCAACCGCCAAATTTTTATTTTTTTCTTTGATTTTTTAAAAAAAAACATGGGTCCGTCGAATATGGGCAACCCTGTATATGAAACTAATATATACCACGATTGGTGACGCTACGATGGAAAACAAAAAAGTTTTTTTCACTAGAAGTAGTTTTTGGACCGACCGTTTACATGGCAGCTTATGATATAGTCATCAGATCCGGTTCCGACATATTAGTTGCGTTCAGTAAAAAGAAGACTCTGTGCAAAATTTCACCTCGATAGCTTTAAAATTGAGAGACTAGTTCGCGTAGAAACAGACAGACGGACAGACAGACGGACAGGCGGAAATGAACTCAGCTCGTCATGCTGATCAAGAATATATATGTATACTTTAAGTGGTCGGAAATGCTTCCTTCTATGCGTTACAAACATCGTGACAATTTTAATATACTCTCTGCAAGGGTATAATAAATTGAAGCCGATTTTAGTCTTGCCTAATCGTGCTAGATTTCTCTGGGTGTAATTTTGACAACTATACCTTTTAAACAAGAGCTTAAGTTAAAGTCGGCCCTGCTCGACTTCGATATATCCGTTACTCAGGGTAAGGTTTATTTAAGAATATTTTATTGGATTAGAGTTTGTTTTCCAAATTACGGGGGTGGCAACTCTACTCTAGCTCATCTGATCGGGAAACGATGTATGGGCGGATCGATAGGTAATGATGATTAAAATTTATGTCTAGAGGGTTCGAATAATCTATCTTCAAAATTGTAGGAGATATGAGGTATTTTTCAAATTGCGGGGGCGGGAACTTTTCTATCGTTCTTTTGATCGGAAAACGATGTATGGCGGATCGATAGGTAATGATGATTAAAATATATGTCTAGAAGGTCAAAACAAGCTAGCTCCAAAATTGTGGGAGTTATGAGGGTTTTTTCATATTGCGTGGGCGGGAGGGGGCGTGGCAAAAATTTTAAACAAACTTTATATCCGTGCAGACAATACAAGACTACACTGAAACGAGAAGGCAAAGCTAACTTCGACTGTGCCGAAGTTTTAATACACTTGCAAAACTTTACTCCAACTGATTTAACTGGAAAAATATGTATAGGATATAGATATCAAATATTTAAAATTTTTAAATCATTGATAAAAAAATTTGATACCATAAAAAAAATTTTCTTAGTAAAACACATTTTCCGACCGATCGTTCCTATGGCAGCTTTATGCTATAGTCATCCGATTTTGATAAATTTTTTTGAAATTATGTGGAAGCATATAAAACTAATATATACCAAGATTGGGGACGCTACGATAAAAAACTAAAAAGTTTTTTCACTAGAACTAGTTTTTGGACCGACCGTTTATATGGCAGCTATATGCTATAGTCATCCGATTGTGATAAATTTTTCCAGAATTGTGTGGAATCATAGAAAATTAATATATACCACGATTGGTGACGCTACGATGAAAAACAAGAAAATCGTCTTTTTTTTTGCAAAGTTTGGTCAAGATAGCTTTAAAACTGAGGGAGGAGATAGATTCCAAATATAGCTCTATGATATATTATACGGAGATGGTAATGGGGATTGGAGTTGGAAGAAAGCAAGTGGTAAGGGGCGCGGTGCACATTTAAATGTTTTGATTTGTCAAATGTGGCAAGTTATACTTTATTCATTTTTTTTATAATTTTTATAATGTATGATATACTTGCAGGCAGATCAAGTTTTTTTTAAATTTTCGCTCGTTAAGCAATTTCGGTGTGCAATGCTTTTTATACACTTGAAAAAAGTATGTTAATTTTGCCCACAAGTTTGTAACGCATAGAAATATTCATTTCCGACCACATTAACCATATATATTCTTGATCAGGACGACGAGCTGAGTTCAATTCCGTCTGTCCGTCCGTCCGTCTGTCCGTCCGTCCGTCTATCTGTTTCTACTCAAACTAGTCCCTCAGTTTTAAAGCTATCGAGAAATTTTGAAATGAAATTTTGCACAGAGTCTTCTTTTTACTGCACGCAACTAATATGTCGGAACCGGCCGCATCGGATGACTATATCTTATAGCTGCCATACAAACGGTCGATCAAAAAACTAGTTCTAGTGAGAAAAACTTTGTTGTTTTCCATCGTAGCGTCACTAATCTTGGTATATGTAAGTTTCATATGCTTTTACACGTTTCTGGAAAAATCGGATGGCTATATCATATAGCTGCCATAGAAACGGTCGGTCAAAAAACTAGATCTAGTGAGAAAAACTTTTTTGTTTTCCATCGTAGCGTTCCCAATCTTGGTATGTGTTAGTTTTATATGCTTTCACATAATACAGAAAAAGTTTATCAGAATCGAATCACTATAGCATATAGCTGCCATAGGACCGATCAGGCGAAAAATGTGTTATACTAAGAAAAGTTTTTTTTATGAAATCAAATTTTTATTATTAATGATTTAACGAGAAGGCAAAGCTAACTAAGACTGTGCCGAAATTTTAATACACTTGAAAAACTTTACTCCAGCTGATTTAACCGGTAAAATATATAAAGGATATAGTTATCAGATATTTTAAATTTTTAAATCATTGATAACAAAAATTTGATACCATAAAACAAAATTTTTTTTAGTAAAGCACATTTTTCGACCGATATGGCAGCTATATGCTGTAGTCCTCCGATTTTGATAAAATCTTCCAGAATTGTGTTAACTCATATAAAACTAATATATACCAAGGTTGGTGACGCTACGATGAAAAATAAAATAGTTTTTCCCACTAGAACTAGTTTTTTGACCGACCGTTTATATGGCAGCTATATGCTATATTCATCCGATTTTAATAAATTTTTCCACAAATATATAAAATCATCTAAAACTAATATATACCAAGATTGGTGACGCTACAATAAATAATAAAAAAGTTGTTCTCACTAAGACTTATTTTCCGACCGATCGTTCCTATGGCAGCAATAAGATATAGTCATCCGATCCGACCGGTTCCGACATATTAGTTGCGTGCAGCAAAAAGAGGACTCTGTACAAAATTTCAGCGCGATAGCTTTGAAATTGAGAGACTAGTTCGCGTAGAAACAGACAGACGGACAGACAGACAGACGGCGGACGGGAGGGACTTGAAAAGTGTATATTAATTTTGCCCAGAAGTTTGTAACGCATAGAAATATTTATTTCCGACCCCATAAACTATATATATTCTTGATCAGGACGACGAGCTGAGTTCATTTCCGCTTGTCCGTCCGTCCGTCTGTCCGTCTGTCTGTCCGTCTGTCCGTCTGTCTGTCTGTCTGTTTCTACGCAAACTAGTCCCTCAGTTTTAAAGCTATCGAGCTGAAATTTTGCACATAATCTTCTTTTTACTGCACGCAACTAATATGTCGGAACCGGCCGGATCTGATGACTATATCATATAGCTGTCAAGGAACGATCGGTCGAAAAATAAGTCTTTGTGAGAAAAACTTTTTTGATTTCCATCGTAGCGTCACCAATCGTAGTATATATTAGTTTTATATGTTTCCCCACAATTCGGAAAAAATTGATCAAAATCGGATTACTATAGCATATAGCTGCCATAGAAACGGACGGTCAAAAAATACTTCTAGTGAGAAAAACTTTTTTGTTTTCCATCGTAGCGTCCCCAATCTTAATATATATTAGTTTTATATGCTTTGACACAATTCGGAAAAAATTTATCAAAATCGGATGACTATAGCATATAGCTACCATAGAAACGGACGGTCAAAAAATACTGCTAGTGAGAAAAACTTTTTTTTTTCTATCTTAGCGTCTCCAATCTTGGTATATATTAGTTTTATATTCTTTCACATAATTTCGAAAAAATTTATCAAAATCGGAGGACTATAGCATATAGCTGCCATTGGACCGATCGGACGGAAAATGTGTTTTACTAAGAAAAGTTTTTTTTTATGGTATCAAATTTTTATTATCAATGATTTAAAAATTGTAAATATTTGATATCTATATCCTTTATATATTTTACCGGTTAAATCCGTTGGAGTAATCTTTTTCAAGTGTATTAAAACTTCGGCACAGTCGAAGTTAGCTTTGCCTTCTCGTTTAATTTCACAAGAGCGCTAGGGTATTTTTCAAATCGAAATTTCCTTAATATTTGTGGCCGATAAATAAGGTTTCGATAATACCTTGTTTACTCAGAGTATAAAGCTTTCCTCTAAAAAATCATATGTATAAAATAAGCGAAATTCTATGACGTAGGCCGATGGGGAAAATAGCCAAATTAGCCATTTTTGGCATTTTTAGGTTCAATTTGCAGCTAAACCATTAAAGATATAGGATCTCTGAAACCAGATTCGGATTCAGCGTGAAAAATTCATTTAGAAGCAATAACTCATTTAGCATTTTAGGTCCTCTTTCGAGAATAAATCAATTTTTAAATCTTGTCAAAATAATTATGCCAACCAAATTTTACATTTTTATTTTAATTCTCTTATGCAAGCATCCGACCGTGAACTTCTTATGCTTTTTTGAAAGCTCTCTTCTGTACTAGTATGCCATAAAAATTTCAACATTTTCCGATTTTTTGTTTCAAAGATTTTATGAAATTTTTTTTGTCAAAATAATTGTGCCGACCAGTGTACGAAGACAAAAAGGGTCACAAACGTCATGGCGTTGCCATATGAGGTTTCGTTTTTGCGCCCAAACTAATTGATTTTACTTAGTTTGACGGTCGCCGGCAAACAAAGGGGATGCAAAAATTAGCTTGAGCTTTTTTAGCTGACAAATAGATTTAATAAAGTGATTTAAGTACATCTGCTATAATATGCCATTAATTAATAAAATTTAAGTTTGTTTATCAATTTATTAATAATTTTTTAATTAATTAATTTAATTGCAGCTAACATTAATTGGAATAAAAATATTAGTTGCATCTTGCAATAAATTTAGCAAGAAGTAAAAATTGCTTGATTTTATTCGCTATAA
The DNA here is from genome assembly GCA_018904225.1 of Lordiphosa mommai. Classification (NCBI taxonomy): domain Eukaryota; kingdom Metazoa; phylum Arthropoda; class Insecta; order Diptera; family Drosophilidae; genus Lordiphosa; species Lordiphosa mommai. Next base: position 18,090 of record JAEIFT010000857.1, read on the forward strand.
AAAAATAAAAAGGTTCTTTGTCTTTCTAAACCGTTTGGGTGCTACCGCTACCACCACAAGTCCTCCGCAGCCATCAAAACACAAAGGACAGAATAGTGTGACCTTACCCATAAAATACCAAATTCGACATTATGACATTTTTGGATTTCTCAGCACACTATTTTGTTTTATAGCCTAATCACACTGAGCACATTTGAGAGGAACGCGTGGAATTGATGTGAGATGTGAAACTGCGATTCATACTGGCAACATCTTTCATCTGTCAGTTGTTGTGAATTTCTATGCTATCTCCTGCCTCAGTTTTGATCAATTTTTGCAAAAAGTCTTTAAATATATATGTATATGCTGGTCATATATAAATTAAAGAAACTGCAAAGATATTAAATCAAGATGTTAGCTTTTTATTTTTGTTTTATATTTTAGTTATTTATTTTTGTTATCTCTTAACAAGCTAAGTAACTCGGATTGAAAGGTAGTTTGACTCGCTGCCATGTCCCGAAGCATATCACGCTGTCCCATTTGGTGCTCTCTTTGCATCTCCAACCGCTCCCGCGCTATGCTTACAAGCTCCGCTTGATAGTTTGGCTTGGAGCGTTTTGCTGGTGGCCTGCCATCGATAAATGATATGTTGCTGCTGCAGTCAGACACCTCTGGGCTGAAATCAATAATATCTTCCGATATAAATTCAGCAACATCTGCAACAAGGGCAAAATATGTAAATCGTTTATATGATTCAGTTAATAATACATACTATGATTGTCCATCGTCTTTTCCTCGGAATTGTTTATTCGGAATGATCCCAATATTTCATTAATTTTTATGAAATGAGTCCATGTAGATAGCGCTCCACCACTGGGTCCTATTTTTTGTTTCTCCTGCCTAAATATGTAACGAAACAAAGCGTTTATAAATGTGTACTATCAACAGCAAATTATATTTACCTATACTTTCGAGATAGATTGTCGATCTTTGTTCGAATATCGGTCCAACCACCTACGAACCCGACATCCCTCATTATTTCCGCCATCTCCATGTATACATGAGAGTTTTTCCGGGCGCCTCTCAAATCGGCAATACTCTCCTGCCAAATATCGATAAGGACATTCTCCATGTCAGTGGTCCACACAATGCGGCCCACGGTTGCTTTGCTGCACACTGCAAATGTGTTAAAATGTATCAATAATACAGTGAAATTAACATAAAATAAAACTCACATTTTTCTTTGCCAGTCATTTCCAAATTAACTGTTTTTTGACATTAGTGGTGGACAAAAACTGTTTGACATTAGTGGTGGACCAATAACATTTGGAAAAAAAACTGCTAGAAAGGGAATGAGATAGGAACAAACACAGAAGATGTTGGAATGATGATAAAATTTTGGCACGGCAAATGCTTACGTAACATCTTTGATTTTGATGTTGGATGTGGGATGTTGCTCAGTGTGATTCGCCTATTAGATTCCACTTTCACAAAAAATAACTTGTTTGTGCGCCCAAACTGTTTTTGGATCTCCGTGCCTACCTTTACCATCATATATACTTCCTAGCATTATGTGCACAGAATTCCATCTCGTTTTTATGTATTGTTTTAAGAAATTACTTGATTTGTTATATAACACGGTATTTAGTATTTGAGCAGTTTTTTGGAAGCCTCTATAAATTCACCTACTTTTTTAATTGGTTTTTTTTTCAACTACATCATGCATTACCAAGTTCAGATAATGGCATGCACACGACAGTCTCTTGTAAATATTGATTTAACGCGGATACATTTTCAGTCACTATTGCAACATTTATAGGCTTATGATTAAACTGAAATTTGTCAAGGATATTAGAAACATGTTCTAGAATTTGAGATCTCGTTTTCTTTTCAGCTGCAAACTCTTTAACGCCCAATATGGCCAATTCAAAATAAATTCATCGATAATGTTATGTAATGTTCTTGATACGGACATATCTTCCAAATTTTGGTTTCCAAAAGCAGCACCTGCGTTAATGATAGCTTGGGCGTATTCACGAAATCCTTTACGTGAATTGAAAACAAATATATATAGTCACATATCCAACCCCTTCACAATCCAATACAAGATCCCATACATTTATCATAATCCAACACTTGAGTAGTAACTAGACACACACGCATAAACCCAAAAATTCAAACAAATAAATTTCCATATTTCTGGTGACAATAACAATTCAGGCGGCTCAGACATAAACATAAAAACGCAAGCATAAACATCCGCTCCAATCGTTATTCCCACCAAGAACAAAACGCTGATGCAGCTCAAATTATCGGCTGATGCAATCCACTCTCAAATTATGAAATGAGAAAAGAGAGAAAAGCTTTTTGATCTTGACTCCCAAAAAAGCTTTTAACCGAGGTTTGCTAAGCAGCAGTGTCAGAACCACACAGTGAGTTTTACTTGACATCGCAACCGCGACACATCTTAATCCTAAGATTGTAATTCTTCAAATATAAGTTGTTAATGATAAATAAAGAAATTATATTTTTATACACTTGAAAAGTGTATATTAATTTTGCCCAGAAGTTTGTAACGCATAGAAATATTCATTTCCGACCCCATAAACTATATATATTCTTGATCAGGACGACGAGCCGAGTTCATTTCCGCTTGTCCGTCCGTCCGTCTGTCCGTCTGTCCGTCTGTCTGTCTGTCCGTCTGTCCGTCTGTCTGTCTGTTTCTACGCAAACTAGTCTCTCAGTTTTAAAGCTATCGAGCTGAAATTTTGCACAGAGTCTTCTTTTTTCTGCACGCAACTAATATGTCGGAACCGGCCGGATCGGATGACTATATCTTATAGCTGCCATAGGAACGATCGGTCGGAAAATAAGTCTTAGTGAGAAAAACTTTTTTATTTTCTATTGTAGCGTCACCAATCTTGGTATATATTAGTTTTAGATGATTCTACGTATTTGTGGAAAAATTGATCAAAATCGGATGAATATAGCATATAGCTGCCATATAAACGGTGGGTCAAAAAAGTAGTTCTACTGGGAAAAACTTTTTTATTTTCCATCGTAGCGTCACCAACCTTGGTATATATTAGTTTTATATGCGTTAACACAATTCTGGAAGATTTTATCAAAATAGGATGACTATAGCATATAGCTGCCATAGGACCGATCGGTCGGAAAATGTGTTTTACTAAGAAAAGTTTTTTTTTTGTGGTATCAAATTTTTATTATCAATGATTAAAAAATTGTAAATATCTATATCTATATCCTATATATATTTTACCGGTTAAATCGGTTGGAGTAAACTTTTTCAAGTGTATTAAAACTTCGGCACAGTCGAAGTTAGCTTTGCCTTCTCGGTTTATTTAACCCATACCATTGACTTCTCATTATATGTATCTAGACATGTGAAATCCATATGTAATTGTATGTTAGTATACATTTTTACTCTTCTAAATAGGCATAATTGTATATTCACATATACACATGTTCATTCAAACATTCCTTACATGTATGAACATGTGCAAGTACCTTCCATAAGAGTCAATGGCTGTAGGTCCTTTGCAACAAAGGCCAAATGCTTCTGTGCAAGATCATCCAAGATGTTCTGTGGAACTTTATTCTTGGCAAAAGTATTTGAAGTAGTTTGTTTTAAGGATTCCTGCAAACCGCGTTTGAGACGAATCATGATGCCTGTTCCAGTTTTAACCGAATTCGAGAACACAGTTTTGCATTTGTTGCAGCATGAGTAGTCGATGAGTTTGTCTTCCCGTTTGATCTAGAAAATACTGTCCCGCACAGCGCTTTTTGCTTTATTGTTTTTAAATGATGCATACTGTTCATCATTGCGCCGAATCGCCTCCGAAATTTCGTTTTTCATTTTCTTTAAGTGCTCCGACTTTAATAAAGTGTGACCAACAGCCTATAAGGAAAAATGTCGATATTTATTTTGTTCTGTTAGGTCTAGTTGACAAATTGACTTGATATTTTTTCATACATACTAAGTCAAGTAGTGTCGTGTTTTGTCGAGTTCGTAATGTTTGGTCGCGTTCGTCGTGTGTTTCTGTGTAAAGTTGTGTTAATCAGTGTTCGTGTCTTAAGGGTTTAAAACTGACACTCACGTGCACATACGAAACCTGATGCTGCAACACGAATACGTCGTGTCGAGTCGTGCGTGTTAGTGTCACGAAAAGAATCACGACACGCGCCCAACTCTAGTTCGGACATTCAAGACATATATAGAAATAATCATTATTTATCGATTCACCATACTTTGATTCCCGATCATATAAACAATAATGGAGATTTTAAAAATCAGCATTCAAAGCAGCTTTAAATTGTAATTTTGGATTTTTACAATGTATGTATTGAATTATATGTATTTTGGGGTGCCAGTTACGAAAACCATGGATATAATTGGCAAACATTTACTGTTCTGGGCTAAAAACCGGAAAAACTATAGTTTTTTGCAGATACTTTGAAGATATACACGTTATAAAAAATGTTTCTTCCATTTATGGAAATGGAAGATATTGTGGAAACGCATAACACGACGTTTCTATAAAGCGATTTTATTTACGACAAGCTAATGATTTCGAGAAAAAAGACAAAAACGGTTATTTGCAAATGCCCGCGGGCGTTATGTCACGGGGCGTTATTACAACGCGCATGTACGTAAATACAAATAAATGTTTTTTGTTGGAATTTTTTCATTTGAATGTTCGTTCAAATTTATGTATACGCAAGCTCATGCAGACATGTACCATGTACAATATACACACATATGAATAAAATAGGCAACTAACAAAAAGCACATCAAGCTGGAGGCAGTTTCGTTTACATTAATAACAAACAAAAACACCGCCAACACTATTATTTCAATAATGCACACTCGCCCAAATAAAAATAAACATACAAAACTATGAAATGCCCAAAAAAGAATGCGAAAACAAATTCCCTACCAATTATGTCAGTGTCATATACGTTACGTTATAAGTGTCTCGACAAAACTAATATGCCTTGTCGAGATTTATTTGCTCATTGTCTGCATGAGAATAACACATATAAGTACCTACCTTGTATATAAATTGTTCGAGATGGCTGCAAACCCAGTTTTAATTATATTAAATATGATTCGGCAAAAAACAACTTTTTGTGCATCGAGTGTAATCATTTACAATGTATATATAAATTTATTGATGCTATACATGCATTTATATTTTGCCATTCATACGTAAAAGCGCCACAGTCAACATCCCACTATAGGAAATATTTCCATTACATACCAGAAATGTTAATATACAACAGCTGTTAAAGTTAACATTTTTTATCGATTGACAGCTGGATGTAAAATGCGTATTTTTCTGCTGCGATTAAGATTTTTTAAGAAGTAATTAGGGTATTCACAACCTGCTTAAATGATAACTCGTTGGAAAATTAAATTCATCTGTCTTTAACACACTTGTGTGTGAATATCTTGATTATTAAAGCTCAGAAATTCTGAGCCAACTATATTGAAAAATTTTAAGTTAGGTATTTTTAAAATATACTAAAAGGTAATGGCTTAAAATAATATCTGATTGCATTTAATGTTATTGCACTCCTTAAAGGGTTCTTGAAGATAAAAAAAAAATTAATTATAGACTGACCTTACCGTTATTTAAACTCAGGTCTTGTTGACTTGCAGTCTCACACCTAAACCTCTACACCATTGCCACCAAGGTGGAAATGCAAGCTTAGTGTGCTTTATAAAAAAGTGGCGCTTTATCAACAAAAAATTAAAATTACGGCACCCAATGGGTAGCACTGTTTGAAGTGTTTACCAACACTGAAATTGAATTTTAACCAGGCAACCACATGACCCAGCTCTAGGCTGGTCATGTCAACTTACTTTTCGGTAGTACATTTTGTTGTTGGAGATTTAATTTTTCAACAGGTTATTTAATAAGCAAGTTGTCGTGAATACCCTAATTCAAAACACAAATTTTGGTCAAATGTTTTTGTCGGAATCTGATCATTATGGTTTGTACAATCCCTTTAGTTTCGCTCAGGCCTGAATCAGACCTGAATTCAGGCCTGAAATGGAAGGACTGGTCATGAATTCATGGCAGCCTATATATGAGTTTCAGGCATGATTTTAACATTGGCATGGCCTTGGACTTCATGACGTTCGCTTCTTTTAGCCATGAAATGCAGTACTGAACTCATGGGTGAGTTTTATGAATGAGTTCAGGGGTGATTTAAGGCCGATTTCATGAGTTATTTCTGGGATGATTTTAGATCAAATTCATGATTAATTTCATGACTGCACAAAAAAATGTGTACGGTAGGAAATATCGGTAGATTATGTGTGTGTTGTTGTGTAAATATGAAAATTAATAGCTCCACCCCTCCCCTCCTGCGTAGTACGTATTTTTTTAAGTACGCATATGCACGCATACGTATTAGAAATAGTAGGCTACGCTGACGCACACAACGCATCATCCAAAAAATGAGTATGCAAAGTACGTTGACGCAAAAGTTAAAATGCGCATACGTACATTAAAGCGTTAGAGCATTAGAAGCAGTAGGCATTTCCATTTTGCTTCATTTTTGGGTCATTTATGCATACTTCCTGATTTCCATATGAAATGTAGGAGTTTTCGTTAAATGTAGTCTTTGTTTTACTCGACAATATACTAAGTTAGTGATTTTAACATGTTATTAATTAATTTTCTAGTTATTTTGATCAAAATTATCTTATTAAAATAATATAATTATATTTATATATTAAATTTAATTATCGGCTGCAAATTATATGTTTAAGCCCTATACGGACCTGCGAAGTAAGTAATTTAGCTTACTTCACCATATATTACGTCAAGGTGGAACATAAGTCTAGTGTGACCAGATTTATTAAGAAATTACACGAAATCTTGAGGTTAGTGTCATTTTTTAATTACTATAGCGATGGTCACACTACTCGATTAGCAATGTTGTTGCTCTTTTTTAATAAAGATAATCAACTACTCGTCAAGCCTTGCTGACCAACAACTTTGAAAAGTTGCAATGAAAACTGTTTTGAAATGCTACATCGCGCAACAGTACTTCTCAGGTCCGTATAGGGCTTTAGGGTATTCACGACAACTTGCTTATTTGATAATCTGATGGAAAATTAAACTTAATCTTCATCTGTCGTGAACACACTTGTTTGTGAATATCTTGATTATTAAAACTCAGTAAATCAGAGCCAACTATATTGGAAAATTTTCAGATAGGTATTTTAGAAATATAAATAAAGAAATTGGCCTAAAATAATATGTGATTGCATTTTATGTAATTGCAATGATCAATGGGTTCATGTAGAACACAAAAAAATATTTGGGCCAGTGTTTGAAAATGCAGTCATTTTTAAATTTGATATGTTTGTGCCAGGGATCGTAATTATTATAATTTTTAATTTAAAAATTACAAAATAAGAATTATATATTGATTTTTTTTCAATAAATTGCCAAATAACTCTTATTTTTTAACCTAAAAAATTAATTACAAAATAATTATTAAATTTCAATTTTAATAAATAAATTGGGAAATAATTATTATTTTTGATTTTTATAATAAAAATTGCGACATAATTCTTATTTGTCAATTTTAATTTTAAAAATTGAATATAAGAGTTATTTTTCAATTTTTATTTTAAAAATATATATAAGATATATATATATATATATAAGATCTACGTTTCAATACCTATCCATTGATATATCATTTGTCCTTTAAGGATCAATATTAAGGATCGCTAAATATTTATATTATTTTGATTTAATTCCTCTTTATCTACGTTTCAATACCTATCCATTGATATATCATTTGTCCTTTGAGGATCAATATTAAGGATCGCTAAATATTTATATTATTTCGATTTAATTCCTCTTTAATATGTTCACTAAATTTTAAGGCGGTAATAAGAAAAATAAGACATCGCATTGTAAAAGGTAACTGAAAATCCAATATGCAATAATAGAATTTTACCAGGGTGCTTAGTATTTATTCAATTTGATTAACAAATTTTTTATTGATTCCGACAATAAATTGCAACTCAAGTCTGACAGAACGAACTTAAGGGCAGAAAATTTTCTTTCTACTGAAACTGGGGTTTTTGTCACGCAATGCAGCACTTTAGCCAATTAATACAGCAAAGCCCTACAAATTTCATTGTTTTCTTATTTGTATCAATTGGCTTAGAAGAATATCCGTTAATTTCGGTCATGACTAATTATACCCGTTACTCGTAGAGTAAAAAGGGTATACTAAGTTCGTGCAAATGTATGTAACAGGCATAAGGAAACATTTCCGACCCCATAAAGTATATATATTCTTGATCAGCATCAATAGCCGAGTCGATATAGACATGTCCTTCTGTCTGTCTGTCCGTCTGTCCGTCCGTCCGTCTGTATGAACACCTAGATCTCAGGGACTATAAGAGCTAGAGCTACCATTTTTTCAGTGTAGACTTGCATTGTCTGCACGCAGATCAAGTTTGTTTTGACTTTTTGCCACGCCCCCTCCCGCCCCCGCAATATGAAAAAAACACTCATATCTCCCACAATTTTGAAAAAAAAATTGTTCGAACCTTCTAGACATATACTTTAATCATCATTACCTATCGATCCGCCATACATCATTTTTCGATCAGATGAACCATAGTAGAGTTACCGCCCCCGCAATTTGAAAAATACCTCATATCTCCCACAATTATGAAAATAGATTGTTTGAACCTTCTAGACATATATTTTAATCATCATTACCTATCGATCCGTCATACATCATTTCCTGATCAGATGAACGATAGAAGAGTTGCCACCCACGCATTATATCATTTCCTGATCAGATAAACGATAGAAAAGTTCCCGCCCCCGCAATTTTAAAAAAGCCTTATATCTCCCACAATTTCGAAAATAGATTAATCAAACTTTTTAGGCATGTATTTTAATCATCATTACTTATCGAACCGCCATACATAGTTTCCCGATCAGATGAGTTATAGTAGAGTTGCCACCCCCGCAATTTGGGAAAAAAACACAATTTGGGCATGTTGTGATCTAATAAAATATTCTGAGATAAACCTTACCCTGAGTAACGGGTATATCGAAGTCAGGCAGGGCCGACTTCAACTTACGCTCTCGTTTAAAATGAAATCTTTCTTAAGCGTTCATAATTTGGATGCCATGCCTATGCTAGTCTCTCTACATATAAAAGAGTTTGTCCTCACTGACTGACTGACTGATTGGCAATCAACGCAGAGCCTGAACGGTAAGAGATAGAAAGCTGAAATTTTCACAGAAGTTTCCTTATGAGTTGAAAGTAAGCACTAAGGCGGGGTTTTGGAAAATTTCACCCCTAAGGGGTGGAAAACTCCCGGAAAAGCTACTATGGGGAAAATTTTGTTTTTCATCCGATTGACTTGAAATTTGGTTTGTAAGTAAAGTAAGCGAAATAATTGGATACCTGTTTCCCAGATTTCGGAAAATCCGCCCACAAGGAAAATGGACGGAAAATTCTTCATGGAAAAAACTATTTTTCATCCGATTGACTTCAAACTCGGTTTGTGAGGATGGTAAGCAGAACACTTAGACTTGAGATTTTCCGATGATGGAAAATCTGCCCGAAAAGTCGGGAAATTCCCGGAAAATTCCATATGGAAAAAACTATTTTTCATCCGTTTGGCTTCAAACTCAGTTTGTAAGGGACGTATGCTAAGTAATTGGACATGAGATTTTCAAATGTTGGAAAATCCGCCCACAAAGAAAATTCCCGGAAAATTCTATATGAAAAACTATTTTTGATCCGATTGACTTCAAACTCGGTTTGTAAGGATAGTATGCAAAATAATTAGACATAAGATTTTCCGATGTCGGAAAATGCGCCCGAAAAGTCGGGAAATTCCCGGAAAATTCCATATGGAAAAAACTGTTTTTCATCCGATTGGCTTCAAATTCGGTTTGTAAGGATAGTATGCTAAATAATTAGACATGTGATTTTTCGATTGTGGAAAATACACCCACAAGGAAAATAGCCGGAAAATTCTTCATGGAAAAAACTATTTTTCATCCGATTGACTTCAAACTCGGTTTGTGGGAATGGTAAGCAAAATAATTAGACATAAGATTTTCCGATGTTGGAAAATGCGCCCGAAAAGTCGGGAAATTCCCGGAAAATTCCATATGGAAAAAACTATTTTTCATCCGTTTGGCTTCAAACTCGGTTTGTAAGGGTAGTTTGCTAAATAATTAGGCATGTGATTTTTTGTTGGTGGAAAATCCACCCACAAGGAAAATGGCCGGAAAATTCTATATGGAAAACACTATTTTACATCCGATTGACTTCAAACTCGGTTTGTAAGGATAGTATGCAAAATAATTAGACTTGAGATTTTCCAATGTTGGAAAATCCGCACGAAAAGTCGGAAAATTCTATATGGTAAAAACTATTTTTAATCCGATTGGCTTCAAAATCGGTTTGTGAACACATTATAGAAAATAATTATACATTTGATTTCTCGGTGGTAGAATTTCTGCCCAGAGGCAAGAATAATGGTGGGCGTATTTCGGTTCAGTGACAATGGCTATTTGTGAGCCGATCTGAATAAAATTCGTTTTGTAAGATCTAGGGTCAGAATAAATGGAAACACGTGTTTTTTTATTTCGGGAAGTTCACAGCAAAGGTCGGATTATGGGTGCGGGGGTGGGTTTTTAGCCGATATGTATTAAATTTGGTTTCAAAGCTCTATGGGCCAATTAAATAGGATAAAGTTTTCAGCTTTGCGCTTACTCACCCTCAAGGTCGGATAATGGGTGACGGGGGTGGTTTTAGCGTTTGTACGCTTAACGGGTCAAGTAGGTGGAAAATAATTTTCTCATTTCTGATGGTCGGAAAATGGGGGCGGGGGTGGTATCATTGCCAACGTTTTTTTCATTATTTTGGCGGCTATTCTGATGGTGGCGAAGCGAAGCGCGCCGGGGTATATGCTAGTCTCTCTATATATAAAAGAGTTTGTCCTGACTGACTGACTGACTGACTCACTGACTGATTGGCAATCAACGTAGAGCCTGAACGGTAAGAGAGAGAAAGCTGAAATTTTCACAGAAGTTTCCTTATGAGTTGAAAGTGAGCACTAAGGCGGGGTTTTTGAAAATTCCACCCCTAAGGGGTGGAAAACTCCCGGAAAAGCTACTATGGGGAAAATTTTGTTTTTCATCCGATTGATTTGAAATTTGGTTTGTAAGTAAAGTAAGCGAATTAATTGGACACCTGTTTCCCAGATTTCGGAAAATCCGCCCACACGGGAAAATGGCCGGAAAATTCTTAATGGAAAAAACTATTTTTCATCCGATTGACTTCAAACTCGGTTTGTGAGGATGGTAAGCAGAATAATTAGACTTGAGATTTTCCGAAAAAAACAACGTTGTAGAAGTAGACAGAGATTTTCAAATGTTGGAAAATCCGCCCACAAAGTGGAAAATACCCGGAAAATTCTATTTCAAAAACTATTTTTGATCCGATTGACTTCAAACTCGGTTTGCAGCGATAGTAACAAAATAAGTTAACATGAAATTTTCCGATTGTGGAAACTCCACCCACAAGGCAAATGCCCGGAAAATTCCATATGGAAAAATCTATTTTTCATCCGATTGACTTCAAACTCGGTTTTGTAGATTTAGACATGTGTTCTATTTGAAACAACACCCACAATGCCCGATCTATGAAACTTTTTACCAGACCAAACTCGTGAAGATACACATATACATAAGTTTTCGATTATGGAAATCCCCAACTCCAATTTATGAAATTACCGTTGCTAAACCTTGAGACAGAAACAAGATTATAAAATTTACAATATGGTTTGCTAAATAATTAGGCATGTGATTTTTTCGTTGGTGGAAAATCCACCCACAAGGAAAATGGCCGGAAAATTCTATATGGAAAACACTATTTTTCATCCGATTGACTTCAAACTCGGTTTGTAAGGATAGTATGCAAAATAATTAGACTTGAGATTTTCCAATGTTGGAAAATCCGCACGAAAAGTCGGGAAATTCCCGGAAAATTCTATATGGTAAAACCTATTTTTAATCCGATTGGCTTCAAAATCGGTTTGTGAACACATTATAGAAAATAATTAGACATTTGATTTCTCGGTGGTGGAATTTTCGCCCACATGCAAGAATAATGGTGGGCGTATTTCGGTTCAGTGACAATGGCTATTTGTGTGCCGATCTGAATAAAATTCGTTTTGTAAGCTCTAGGGTCAGAATAAATGGAAACACGTGTTTTTTTATTTCGGGAAGATCCCTGCAAAGATCGGAATATGGGTGCGGGGGTGGATTTTTAGCCGATATGTGTTAAATTTGGGTTGAAAGCTCAATGGGCCAATTAAATAGGATAAAGTTTTTAGCTTTGCGCATACTCACCGTCAAGGTCGGATAATAGGTGCCGGGGGTGGTTTCAGGGTTTGTACGCTCAATGGGCCAAATAGGTGGAAAATAATTTTATCATTTCTGAAGGTCGGAAAATGGGGGGCGGGTGTGGGATCATTGCCAAACGTTTTTTTCATCATTTTGGCGGCATTACTGATGGTGGCGAAGCAAAGCGCGCCTGGTTATATGTTAGTCTTGGTATATATTAGTTTAATATGCTTTTACATAATTTTGAAAAAAATGATCAAAATCGGATGACTTTAGCATATAACTGCCATAGGACCGATCGGTCGGAAAATGTGTTTTACTAAGAAAAGTTTTTTGTTATGGTATCAAATTTTTATTATCAATGATTTAAAAATTTAAATATCTATATCCGATTAAATCAGTTGGAGTAAAGATTTTTAAGTGTATTAAAACTTCGGCACAGTCGAAGTTAGCTTTGCCTTCTCGTTTTTTATATATTTGACTAATTTTAACTAAATTATTTCCAACAAAGCAGATATTGTTTGGTTTTGGAATTGAATAATAAAACTTTTGAGTCTTCACATATAAGAAACAGCCCGCAGTAGTCGTTTTATTGCTATAACATATTTCAGTTCTTTTTTGAATCCGTTTTAAAATTAAGCTTTTGTCTATATGCCTGTTGTAGATTTGTGCACAGACATATGTCGATTTTCTAACTTGTTATACTCTGTACCGAAGGTACACAGAGTATATTGGGTTTGTGTAAATGTATGTAACAGCCAGAAGGAGGCATCTCCGACCCTATAAAGTATATATATTCTTGATCAGCATCAACAGCCGAGTCGATATAGCCATGTCCGTCTGTCTGTCTGTCTGTCTGTCTGTCCGTCTGTCCGTATGAACGAAGAGATCTCAGAGATGGTAAGAGATAGAGGTTTGATGTGTATGGAACATATATTTTTATATTTTTGCCAAGCCCTCTGCCTCCCCCGCAAATTAAAAAAAAACGAAATAACTCCCACAATTTTCAAGACAGATAATTCGAACATTCTAGACATATATTCTACTACTTATTTTGAATCGACTCGCCATTTTTCGATCAGATGAACGATATTAGAGCTATATGTAAAAGAAAATAAAAACCAACGACAACAACACCATTGCTATTGGTAGAACTTACGAGAAAAAGAGAGCGAGAAGGCAATAGCTAACTGGTAATTTCCCAATTGGACCTTGCTATGAGAGGAGCGATGTAATTGAGATGGCCTGCGTTCAGAAATCACGCGTGATTCCCGCGTGACTAATATAGATACGTTTATGTTAATAGGACAATATATACAAATTTTATAACTTTACGAGTTATGTACTAAGTAATTCATCATTACTTATCGAGCCCCCATACATCGTTTTTCAACCAAAAGAACGATAGTCGAAAGAGTTGCCACCCCCAGATTTTGATAAAACCTCACACTTTAAAGTTATTAGTTTCGTACAAACAGGTACAGAGTATATTACAGTCGGGCTTGATCCACTTTCTTACTTGTTTTTTTTTTATAATTTGAAGATGATTTTCAAATCGAAATGCGCTTCTGCCTTTTAAAGTTCCAAAATATTTAGCTTCCTCATGAATATGCAGCAAATAATGAAAATTGCATGTTAAAAATGTTAAATAGCATAGAGTTGGGACATCTTTAACAAAGTATTTTTTCAAGTTTTCTGCAAATTCATTGTTAACCTGGAAATCCTTTTTTCTAGAAGTAATCTTATTGGTACCCTTCAGTTCCAGCGGAAGCAATTGCTCCCATTCATGGCTGAACTCATGGGTGAAATCAGAGCTGAGTTGGCGCTGCAAATTCATGACCGATATTCTGCTCATATTCGCAACTCAAATGTTGTGGCGAAAAATCAGAATTTATTATAAAAATCAGTATATATATAAATAATTAATTATATGGATAATTATTAATTCAAATAATGATAATATATATTAAATAAAATAATTATTGCAATTTTTGTGACCTAACATAACAAAAAACGAGAGCGTAAGTTGAAGTCGGCCCTGCTCGACTTCGATATACCCGTTACTCAGGGTAAGGTTTATTTAAGAATATTTTATTAGATCACATTATGCCCAAATTGTAGAGATATGAGTTTTTTTCTCCAAATTGCGGGGGTGGCAACTCTACTATAGCTCATCTGATCCCGAAATGATGTATGGCGGATCGATAAGAAATGATGATTAAAATATATGTCTAGAAGGTTCGAACAATCTATTTTCAACATTGAGGTATTTTTCAAATTGCGGGGGCGGGTACTTTTCTATCGTTCACCTGAACAGGAAATGATGTATCGCGGATTGATAGGTAATGATCATTAAAATATATGTCTAGAGGGTTCGAATAATCTATCTTCAAAATTGTGTGAGATATGAAGTATTTTGCAAATTGCTTGGGCGGCAACTCTTTTATCGTTCATCTGATCGAAAAAAGATGATGTATGGCGGATCGATAGGTAATGATGATTAAAATATATGTCTAGAAGGTTCGAACAATCTATTTTAAAAATTGTGGGAGATATGAGTTTTTTATACCCGTTACTCGTAGAGTAAAAAGGGTATACTAAGTTCGTGCAAATGTATGTAACAGGCAGAAGGAAGCATTTCCGACCCCATAAAGTATATATATTCTTGATCAGCATCAATAGCCGAGTCGATATAGACCTGTCCGTCTGTCTGTATGAACACCTAGATCTCAGAGACTATAAGAGCTAGAGCTACAATTTTTTCAATGTAGACCGCAATATGAAAAAAACCTCATATCTCCCACAATTTTAAAAATAGATTGTTCGGACCTTCTAGACATATTTTCTAATCATCATTACCTATTGATCCGCCATACATCATTTTCCGATCAGACGAACGATAGTAGAGTTGCCGCCCCCGCAATTTGAAAAATACCTCATATCTCTTACAATTTTGAAAATACATTGTTAAAACCTTCAAGACATATATTTTAATCATCAATACCTACCGATCCGCCTTATATCATTTCTTGATCAGATGAACGATAGAAAAGTTCCCGCCCCCGCAATTTGAAAAATACCTCAAATCTCCCACAATTTTGAAAATGGATTGTTCGAACCTTCCAGACATATATTTTAATCATCATTACCTATCGATCCGCCATACATCATTTTTTGATCAGATGAGTTATAGTAGAGTTGCCTCCCCTGCAATTTGTAAAAAAACTCATATCTTCCACAATTTGTGATCTAATAAAATATTCTTAAATATAACCTTACCCTGAGTAACGGGTATATCGAAGTCGAGCAGGGCCGACTTCAACTTACGCTCTCGTTTTCATATTGCGGGGGCGGGAGGGGGCGTGGCAAAAAATTTGAAACAAACTTGATCTGCGTGCAGACAAAACAAGTCTACTCTGAAAAAATGGTAGCTCTAGCTCTTATAGTCTCTGAGATCAAGGTGTTCATACAGACAGACGGACGGACGGACAGACGGACATGTCTATATCGACTCGGCTATTGATGCTGATCAAGAATATATATACTTTATGGGGTCGGAAATGCTTCCTTCTGCCTGTTACATACATTTGCACGAACTTAGTATACCCTTTTTACTCTACGAGTAACGGGTATAAAGAGCGAGAGAGTGCTGCACGCTGCCTCTCTCACGTAACGTAGGCCGAAAAAAAACGAGAGCGTAAGTTGAAGTCGGCCCTGCTCGACTTCAATATACCCGTTACTCAGGGTAAGGTTTATTTAAGAATATTTTATTAGATCACAACATGCCCAAATTTTGGAAGATATGAGTTTTTTTTTCAAATTGCGGGGGTGGCAACTCTACTATTGCTCATCTGATCGGGAAATGATGTACTGCGGATCGATATGTAATGATGATTAAAATATATGTCTAGAGGGTTCGAATAATCTATCTTCAAAATTGTGGGAGATATGAGGTATTTTCCAAATTGCGTGGGTGGCAACTCTTCTATCGTTCATCTGATCAGGAAATGATGTATGGCGGATCGATAGGTAAAGATGATTGAAATATATTTATAGAAGGTTCGAACAATCTATTTTCATAATTGTGGGAGATATGAGGTATTTTCCAAATTGCGTGGGTGGCAACTCTTTAATCGTTCATTTGATCAAAAAATGATGTATGGCGGATCGATAGGTAATGATGATTTAAATATATGTCTAGAAGGTTCGAACAATCTATTTTTAAAATTGTGGGAGATATGAGGTTTTTTTCATATTGCGTGGGCGGTAACTCTACTATGGTTCATCTGATCGAAAAATGATGTATGGCGGATCGATAGGTAATGATGATTAAAGTATATGTCTAGAAGGTTCGAACAATCTATTTTCAAAATTGTGGGAGATATGAGGTTTTTTTCATATTGCGGGGGCAGGAGGGGGCGTGGCAAAAATTTGAAACAAACTTGATCTGCGTGCAGAAAATACAAGTCTACACTGAAAAAATGGTACCTCTAGCTCTTATAGTTCCTGAGATCTAGGTGTTCATACAGACAGACGGACGGACGGACGGACGGACGGACAGACGGACAGACGGACAGGTCTATATCGACTCGGCTATTGATGCTGATCAAGAATATATATACTTTATGGGGTCGGAAATGCTTCCTTCTGCCTGTTACATACATTTGCACGAACTTAGTATACCCTTTTTACTCTACGAGTAACGGGTATAACTACAACCCCGAGTTCGATCCCCAGACATGGTAAATCTGTGTTAAAACTATTTATATTTCTTTGTTTTTTCAGAGCGGCGTTGGTTCACCACAAGTATGAATATTACTTGTATAAAAAATTTTGAGTGGGGAGCAGGGGAGACAGACGTGTGTGGAGTTGAAAATTTACATATTTACACAACAACACACACACACATACATATATATAATATAATCTGCCGATATTTCC